>JALMQS010000099.1:42838129-42990222 GCA_024734495.1 Forficula auricularia | reverse complement strand
TATAGTATAAAATTGAAAAGATTTTTCTTGTTGAGAGTGGCAGAGTAGTTTATTCTTAAGAAAATCATTGAGGTTGTCTTCTGCTTGATGGAAATAAACATATCCGTATATTTAAGTGAATATATATAATATATAGATAGATGTTTATCTGCATCAAGCAGAGGACAACCTCAATAATCTCTTTTTTCTTTATATATATATAATAATTTGATATAATCTTGATATAAGAAAATTTTGTACCAAAAAGGTGCAGCCTCTGAAGTCCTTGAATCATGAAAAGAAGTAGAAGAATTTTCAGGGATAGGATCATATAGGTAGTAGAAAAAATATGTGAATGAGGGTCTTGAAAGACTGAAGGGCGGAAAGACGGATTCTGGTAGGGAATTCCAGACTCTAGAAGACATATTATGTATTAATACTTAATGACTTTTAAAAAATCGAATCTGTAGTTACAAGAAGATAATATTAAAAATCATTTCTGTAGATCAGAGTTCTTCAATCTGTGTTCCGCGGAATCGTAGGGTTCCACTCAAACGCTTTATAGGTTCTGCGAGTCAATGCTAAAATTCGAACATTAACCCAGGTTCACAACTAGAGAGATCTTTTTTTGTTTGAATAAATGCAAAATTATATCTTATTTAAAGTTTTTATAACAAAGGCAGGGACGCACCTTGTTCATAACATGTAATATGTAATACGACAACACTCTCCCCCTCCCCCCCCACAAAAAAAAAAATCAAATCTGTGTGTGCTACTGAACGAAGGGTACTATAAAAAAATTGTCTCCAAAAATGCTTCCGCGGGATGTCGAAGGTCGAAGAACACTGCTGTAGATCATCAGAATACATAAATTTTAAAAAGAAAGACAAACCCCTTTCAATGTTAAAGAAAAGCCAACAGGATTTTTCGCCCGGCTCGACTCACGAACTGAGTAATAAAATATGCCAAAATAAAACAACTGATCTGAAATAAATTATAGGTTTTACGATAAGTTCGGAGTGTAACGGGGATTTTTATGACGAAATGATTCAGTGAGCACCCAATGTATTTATGTTGTATTTATTTGTCAAGAGTTTCGATAACATAATTATAGGTACTTATATACGCTTATAGGTAAAGTTTGTTTGGCACCGACATCAAAAAGTAATTTCATGTTAATATTTCGTTGTTTAGTTGTAACTAAATAAGATAATTATTTTATACCTTTTAGTGGATTTTATTTTATTTTTAAGTTATTATTATTTTATTTGTTGCATTTAAGTTTTTTGAAGTCGGTTTTATTTTTTTACTTTATCCAATGCAAAGCATGAGTAAAGTATTGTAATCGGTCTCTCGGCAAGCGCGACTTCAAAGGGTGCTCTGGTAAAGACTACGAAACCCATGGTCTCAATTAATGTCACAAATTGTAGTATTCGATTAGGTTGAATTTTAGCACGTGAAAGTTCTGCCAAAAATTACATGGGGTCTCGTCGAGAGGCCAAAAAGTGCGATTTTTTTAGGAAGTGCGTGCGGATGTATGTATGTATGTTATCGTTTTTTTCGTCCACGATTTTTTCCACATCGTTGAACCGATTGAAATGAAATTGAAAACCTACCATTATTTTAACAAAATGAAGCGCTGATTAGTTTTTGGTACATATCGGTCCACAAACATTAGTACTTTATTTCAGTATTTTTTAGTTTTTTCTAAATATCTTGAAAATGACATAACCAATTTTGATGAAATTTAATATGCTAATTAAATACCTTGGGGACCACAAAAAAGATTAAATAAAGTTATTAGTAAAATTATATTTCAAAGTACTTTACTCTAGAGTAAGATAGTACTTTTTTAAATTCTTTATTATTTTATTTTAAACATGGACCGCAAATAGGCAGTGATATATGATTAATAATAAAGGAATAAAATTATTTTATTATTATATAGTAATTATCTAAATCAAATCCACAAAAATATTAAATTCACATTAGAAATAGGCAATAAAACTATTTCATTTTTAGATTTAACTATAACCATCACCAATCAAAAATTAGAATTTAATATTTTTAGAAAACCGACTTTCACTGACACGATCATCCCCTTTTCTTCTAACCATTCGACAAATACTAAATTTTCATCCTTTTATTCAATGATCAATAGATTAATCTTAACCCCTCTTAGCATTACACATTTTAATATTGAATTAGATACCATTTATGATATAGCACATAATAATGGATATAGCAAGGAAATTATTAAAAAATTATTTTTCAAAATTAATAAAAAACACACGCTTTCGCAATTACATTCCCTCACAATCGAATCTGAAAAAATCTATAAAAGAATCCCCTTTATTTCCAAACATATAACCTATCCAATAGCAAATATTCTCCAGAAGCATGGTATCACTCCAGCCCTTTATAATATAAATAATTTATCCTCCCAATTAATAAATAATAAACTCGACAAAATTGATAAAATAAATAGATCTGGTGTATACAAATTAAATTGCAACGATTGCGAGGCAATTTATATTGGCCAAACGGGACGATCTTTTATAAAACGGCATAAAGAACATTTAGCTTCCCACAGACAATTAATAAGAAACCAGCCCATAAATCCAGACTCTACTTCCGCATTTGCTAATCATCTATATGCCTTAGATCATGTACCTTCACCTTCTAACCCCTCCCCTATTCATTTCGAAAGAAAAGGATTAAGATTGGACCTTCTTGAATCCATGGAAATAAAATATGCCTTGTCAAATGATGAAAATGTTATCAACAATCAACTAGATGTAAAATCAAATATAATAATTGATTTTTTAATATCCAAATGTAAAAATCATTTCCAACCCAGAGACATAAGTCAATGACCTCACAAACTTGCCTTTTACCCAAACAATCCTATGTAAATAAAGGTCAACCCGAATTTCTTTCTGAACAACAGCTTAAGAGAAAGTGTCCTTTTAAAATAATTTGATAAATTCTGTCTCTCTGTTCAATAAACATATATATAGCCTGTCATTCAATAAATTTTATTTAGTTACCTTCTGTATTTCCTGAAGATGGGTTGATAGCCCGAAATATATATATTGAAAAAGAAAAAAATTTTATATCTTTTAATTTTTTAATTTTAATGTGAAATAAGTGACCCAGTATCCTTAACTCATAGTAAATCCATATTAAATAAAATATCTATTTACTCTTATCTTTAATAAAATTATTGATATTTCAAATGACTTTGGATAAAGTTTAGCAACGATCCGTTGCAGTTTATTTTTATTAACTTTTGACGTGTTATCAGAGATCGGAAGATCACATTGAAAATGAAAGTGGAAGCATAAAATGAACTACAATTCATGAATTAAGACACTTTTCGTACCCTCCGCACCCCGATATTGCAGTCAAGTGAGAGAGAGAGAGAGAGAGAGAGTGAAATAATTTCTATCTAGTCCGAAGGAATATTATTACTATATGTGCTTGGTCGAGGAAGCAAATGCGAGGGTTGGCCAGCGCACAATTCACCCTCTGGGTTCGGGTGTGTTCGGCTGGCCTCGGATGCCTTCGGAGCCGCATTGCCGGGACCAGCACTGGCACTCGCGCCGCACCCCAGCACTCAGGAGGCAACTCACCCCCACACCAATCATCCCTTGTTCGTGGATCGATGCCTGGCGCCTCTACTTTTGCTCGATGCTCTAGCTTGCTGCTTATATGCCAACAGCTGCTTACGTTATTTCCACTTTGCAAACGAGCCTTTTATTTGTTTCTTCGAATAACAAATCTCCCTCCACCTGGATCAACCCGATTTGGCATATCCATTACTATATTAGTATTTACCCATAAATTTAAAATATTATATAAGATTATTCAAGTCCATGATTTATTTATAAATTTAATTCAAGATTCGTAGAGATGTGGAGAAAATATTTTTTTTTCAAAAGAAAGTTAACGTTTCGTTCATTGAGTTTCGACTTCTTCAGAACTTGGGTTGTTTCACATAAATGAATGTATTTAATAAATTGGAGGAAAAGTGAAAGTTTCGGTACGCTGTTTGCAGTTTCGGAGAATAAATAATTTTAAACGAGAAATATCTAAATCTGTTATTAATTTCGATTTAATATTTTCTTACCTAGAGTCATGGCCAAGCCAAAAATTAAAATTCTAGGTCTTTGGTCCAAACTCAACCAAATTTTATATACATGATCTGTGAGCCTCTGGGGCAGAGTTTTTCAACCTTTTGCATGACGCGACCCCCTTAGTATGAAAAAAAATTTCCAGACCCCTACCCCTGCTGTTTGTAACGTGTGTTTTATTATGTTACAAATATCAAATCCGTACAACATTTTTATTAATTTTTATAATTAGGTATCGCCTAAATACACAATTAAGTACCAATAACAGACATAGTTTTACATCAATTACATCGCCAAACGCCTCTCCTTGTGTTAACCTACAAATGTCCTTTAATTAACATTTTCTTAATACAAATATTTTTTTTAACATTTTTTTTTCTTTTTTACTGAGACATTGCGATCCTCTTATAGAGGCTCTTCGACCCCCTTATAGAAGCTTAGCGACCCACACGTTGAAAAACACTGCGCTAGGGAACTAAAAATGCAAAAGAACCCCCCTCCCCCAAAAGGAGGATATAAATAAACTTTTAATAAAAATTTAATAAAAAATTATTCTTATAAAAAAAGCAATCTGAGCATCAGGGATGTCATGACTCCTTCTCCAAGGAGTATATTCATACTCCCCTTATCACTGGGTGGATAACTAACCCCCCCCCCCAGAAAAAATGTCTGGCTACAGCCTTGCCTTGAGTTAAAAGATCGTTCTTAGAATAATGGAAATTAAGAAATTAATCTCTAATATTCTGAAACAGGGCTTGTATTTGGCTTAGCTCTAAAGAAAGAGAGATCATTCTTTCCAGGCTCTTTTTACTCATTTTCTTCGATATGATTCTAATGAAAGAATTGCTCACCCGTACAGTTATTAAATCACATAAAAAGTGAAAACTTATTAACGCTAGAGATATAAGTAATTAATTTAAAACTTAATAATTAACTTAAATTTAAATTAAATACCGAGTAATTAAAATTCGTTATCATTAAAATAGAAAGGGAAAATAGAAAATTAATATTTTTTTACTCGGTACGCTCGGAATCGAAGGATTTGCCTGCCAGCCGGGTAGTACTATATTCAGCTGACTCAATTTTTCTTTACTTGTTGTTTTTAAAAATGTATGTAACTTAACTTTAAAAGTGGGAGATGAATTTAACCTAATTTATCGAACAGAGAATTTACCACTGCTCGAAGCCCCTATAAACTTAGTAAATTGGATATTGGATTGTATCAAATTTCTGAGCTTTGGTTCGTGATCCCGGCTTCTTTCCTTCTACTCTGTTCTTTTCACGATGGAGGGGCCAGCCCATATAGGCCTTTAGGGGATGGACTTTCTGATGTATCTCCTTCTCACATCAATATTATTAAAAAAAAAACTTGGAGTAAACCCTGATTTTTTCGGTGTATCTGTCTGAATTTCAATACCCAATATAACACTAAAGAACAAAACATCCGAGAAAGTTCGTTCTGTTTTCAAAATGTTTGTATATTCAATTCACAGGACTTATTAGATTTGGGGGTCGTTAGCTTTAGAACTTCTATTTAAAACATGAAAATGATAATTTATTTTCCTCCAATTTTTTTTTATGTCTAGTTATCGTTTCCCTCTTTAATGTTATGATAACAAATTTTATTTTTTAAATAAATTAATTGATAAAATTAGAAAAAATGTCATTTGCTGATGGAATGGAAATTATATCAACGAAATATTTTACTTTGATCAATTCTTGTTTATGAGAAAATAATTTTGTCCATATCCCTTTATGAATCGTAAATTAAATTTATAATACCTATAATGTTCTTGATTATACTATTACCAGGAATAATTCTCTTCTTTTAACATTTCAGTAAAAATTTGCCTTTATCAATGAAGATTTGTAGAAAAATTGAAAACTTTTTTTAAGACTCAATAAGCTCTCTGCACAATTTAGTTCTTTGACAATTTTGGGACATGTGAATGGGTTGGACCAGAAAATGGAAGCTTGCCCCAAAGGTGAAATTTTTAATACAGCTTACTTGCTAAATTTCAGCATAGCTATAAGAGTTTGAAAGATTTCATATAACATGATATTATTATCTAATTTTCCACATTTTCAACCAGAAGTTTTAAAAAACCCAAAATCTAATCAGTTCTAGGTTTTGGTAATACAAACATTTTGCCTCAAGTTTGAGCTTCCGTTCTTAAGTCATCACACAACTCTCATCAGCTACAACTTTTCCCCATCTAAAGTTTATAATTTTTAATTGGAAGTTCTGAAATGAGAAATCACAAAATATGATGATCTCTTCTTTCCTTTGAAAATACAAACATTATAGCACCAAGCGAACTTTCTACAAATTTTTTTCTTGAGTAGGTAATCGTGAGACTTACAGAAAAAAATCATGCTTGAGATTCAGAAATTCAGATACATTTCTTTACACGAATAAAGTAAAAATGAAGGAGCGCAAGCAAGACATAATATTTTTGAAAATGCTATAAAATATCTAGGCTTTAGGAGATCAAGACTATAATCAAATAATAATAATATTTATCCATTTTAGAAAAGCAATCTATGTCTGATCTTACGTTAATTGAGTTTTTATTATTTAGCAATTTCTATCATTTCAAAAAAAATTTTAGTCTTTTCTCTTTGTTAAAAGTTTTAGGATTATATTTAGAACGAATTTATTATAGAACACACTTTCGATTTCTCTAATTCAAAAGTTATTTTTAAAGAGAAAAATGTATATAAAAGATTAATTTCAGAAATGATGAAAATGGTGAAATGAGGAAACTCAATTAACAAAAGATCAATATGCCTAGAATTGTCCCATAAAAGAAGACTTTGTATATCAAACCTATGTGTCAAATTTTGTCTCTTTAGATATAACCCTTTCATTTGATAATGAGATTTTTTCACTTGAGATTTTATCCATAATTGCGTATCAAATATTATTAATATAAAGTGTTGCTTTATGTTTTGGAAAAATTGTAAATATGTTACTGTATAGGTATATCAGATTATCAACAAGTATGTATCAAGGTGTTTTCATTAGATTTGTGTAAGCTGGTGGGTATGGCATATTGGTGAGCTGGTGGGTAAGTGTATTTAAATAATTTTAACACCTGTAAATATCAATAATTGAATGCCATTTTAAACTCTCCATTATCTGACTTCATAGTTCCACTGAAGAAGAGGTGCCTTTGACCCTCGAAATATTTGGATCTATCACTTAATTAAATAAAAAAATTATTGGAAAAAAGCAAATAATTTTTATTCATCTTTCATTATAAAATTGAATGTTTCTTTAATCGTTTGCATTTTTTTTATTTGAAAGTCTTGTTTCTAAACCACCAGTGTGCAGCGAGAGATTGTCAAAAGTGCCACGAGGGTTTTTGACAAATAATTATAATTACATGGGTTTTGTAAATTTAAAATAGTATTTGTACCGGTTCAAAAATGCAAAAAGAAAAATTTTATTTAGATTTTAATGCGAAGTCATAATATAGGCATAAATAAACAATTTATATGTACAGTAGAAACAAGAGATTAATCCTCTGCTTGATACAAATAAACATATACACATATCTCAAGATGATATACCTGTATATATATTATTTATTTGTTTGAGACTATATTCGAAGACTCTATCATCAGTCTTCTTCAATTATAAATGTTTTTCATGGAGTCGATATGGACATATGGAGGGCTGAACCAACTCTTTATTAGTTCCTAGCCCTCCAGCAGTGACGAAAGAACACCAAGTTTCTCAATATCCATATAGATATTGACTCCATGAAAAACATTTATAATTGAAGAAAGACTGATGATGAAGACCAAGTCTTCGAAAACTATAGTCTCAAACAAATAAATAATATATATACAGATATATCATCTTGAGATATAGTGTATATGTTTATTTGCATCAAGCAGAGGACAACCTCTTTTGTTTCTCTTTGTGAATCAACAACTCTGCTACTCTCGGCAAAAACAAAAACTTTTCAATTTATATGTAGCTTTATTATTAATTACTACAGCATATCTAGCGACCCGAGTCTTGGAAAAATTTTAGATTTTTTTTATTATTAATTAATAAATGTTTGGGTGGAGGGAGGTCGATTCTTTCATTAGAATTAGATCGGGGAAAATAGCTAAAAAAGCCGTCCATAGAATTATCTAACTTCTTCCGTTTTAGAGAAGAAAATTCAAGGATGGCAAATACAAGTCAAGACCTGTTCAGACTATTTATTAAAGATTCAATTATTAATTTCTATTATTCTAGGAATGGCCTTTTCCTCTTGGATCAAAATTATACTCGTTATAGAGAAAGCAAATATTTAATTGAACTTCAATAAAATTCAGACAATTATGTGATAAAAAATACTTGTTCTAACTGGCGAACGTACTGGGTCGTGAAAAAGCTTTTACTTTTTCTTCATTTTAATCATTCAATAGAAAAAACTGTTTAGATTTTGAGCTCTCTAAGCCAGTGTTTCTCAACCTGTGTGTCGAGAGCGTTTATGACAAATAATTAAAATTGCATGAGTTTTGTAACTTTGAAATAGTATTTGTAATTACTTCATTTTTTTTTTTTTGTATCAAACAACTTTTACTTTTTTTTATATTTAGGTGTGCCGTAAATGATTCCAGATAATTTTAGTGTACCGTCAAACAAAGAAACACTGGTATAGAGTCTAAAAACCAATCAATTCTGCGTAACGTTTTGTCACCAGGTGGAACTTCCTCACAAAGAGAAAAAATTAAATAATAATAAAAATAATTCATTTCTCAACATGAATAAGTAAAAAATAAAAATGCAAAAATATTGGTGGATTTAACAGTAATGCATTTCACTCAGATTTCGTGACAAATTATAATTTTCAACAAGAAAGCACTTCATCTTGTCTATCTTGAAAATATTAATTGCTAAGCGTTGTTTGTGAGATATCTATCTTTATAAATATCAGAAATCAAATATAAAGGGAAGCAATAATTAGAGTTCAACAAAATAAAACAATTAAAAACTCTATTCTCAACAGATGTGTGAATGAACAATAGATAATAATATATAACCACTGTGCATGCTAACATAAATGTCATGTTATAATGATGATGCACTGTCATATAAGACAAAAGACTAAAATAAGTAAATGACGGCAACTTCCGATCCTAATTTAATAATCTTTTTTTTTGAACAAATATTTTTATTTAGATTTCCTTGTATTTGTTTTTTTTCTTGATTAATTATTAGATACGTAGCTGTTAAGGCGTGTATTTTTGTAATCAATTTTATTAAAGGTTAAATTTTGTTTAAATCACAGATAATTAATTATGGTATAACTATTTAATGAACACCCACTCCGAGAGCTAAGCTAAAATTGAAATGGGTGCTTAATTGCTCATATATTTGAGAACGATCGCTGATTAAGGGTCAGTTGTAGTCGGTTGATAAAGTCTTTGTAAAAGTTGACAAGGGTAAACCTTAGAATTCCCCTTAGCTCTACGGGATGGCCAATCAGATGAAAGTGCGTGTCATCAGATTGGCCATCCGGCCGGACACAAGGCGAATTCTAAGGTTTTACCCTTGGTCAACTTTTACAAAGACTTTATCAACCTACAAACAACTGGCCTAAGTGATCGAAACGTCGTAGTTATATAGTGTTTTTTGTTCTTTGTGTTCAATAAATAGTTATAATTAATTAAGTGGGATTTAAACAAAATTTAAAACTTTAATAAATGATTATTTTTGGCAAACTGATTTCGACTAACTTCTGCATGTATTGGCAGTGTCATTTTTATTTAATGGCATCGATGCAAGAAGGTGCAGCACTTATTAGTAATAACATCACCTTGCATTTACGGAAAGAAGGGACTGCTGAGAAAGAGGAGAGAGAGTAAAAAATGTAGGAATAACTTTGAATTCAAAAAAAATTGAAAATTTATGAGCAACTAAATATTCAATTTACCCGACGGGCTTCCCATGCCGAGCATAGAGAGTAGAGTAATCTGAGGTAGTTAGCTGGATTTGTAAGATGATTATTATTCTACAACAAAAGGCTGATGTGATGTGAAAGGAGGGCCGAGTGTGTTAATTTGGTAGCTGGGTTAGGGTTATGTTGAGGGCAAGAGTAAACGCTACAAAGGGTTGTTGCACCCTCACCTGTTTGCGTTCCAGCCTTTGGCTTGGCTTGCCCACTCTCTGGAAACAAATAATGTAAACCTAGGTTAAGATCAGAGGATTTCTTTACACACCTTTGCTTGTTTTTTTGTTTTCCCATTATAATAGTAAAAATGTGTCTGGTATAGGTTCTTTTACTTGTGTATTTAACCGATATCTAATTAAAAAAATTAATAAAAATGTTGCTCGGATTTGATATTTGTAACATAATAAAATACAGGTTACAAACAGCAAGGGGTAGGGGGTCGCGAAAAAAATTTTCATACTAAGGGGGTCGCGTCATGAAAAAGGTTTAAAAACACTGGTATAGCCCATAAGAAAGCATACAAGTTAAAATAGTATATTCACTTTCGGGAGGTGCAATTTTCGAAGTCCTCATCTCCAAAACTAGAAAAGTTAATTTCTCTTTGGAAATTTTATATGATAGTATTCGATATCCTTAAGATATAGAAACTGAATTTAGAAAAATAAAACGGGTTTTGTTGACGTCAGAGTCAAAACTCACCCGATTATTAAATAGTCGGTGAGGGTGGGGGGGGGGGGTGTATGTGTGTGTGCACTAGTGTATCTCAGCATCAGTATATCACAGAGCAACGAAAATTGAAACATAGGTGAAAAATCCGCCAGCAACGATAAGTTAAGCTTTTAGATCAAATCAAAATAACCCTTGTTATCTTTTACTTGAAGGTTGAGGTGTTGTTTATTTTTTTTCTCAACCATGATTTCTACGATTCTTTGAAAATTCGCTACGCTTAACAAGTAACACAAGTTTTGAGATGTGTTTTTTTTTTTCATTTTAGTTGAAACATTGTGAGGGGACTTATGATTAGTAGAGAAGCCAAAACGGTTGTAAGTGAAAGTCGTGTGGTGTAAACACCAGCTGAATTTTATTTCCTTCCGGTTGGATGATAAGCAAGCTTTAGAAATCTTTCCCTATTTGTTAACAGATGTTTAAAAAAAAGGAATCGAAAGCCAGATGTTTCACCTGTTGTTCAGCTGTTACTCAACTTAATAATATATCTCCTAAGAATTCAACTTATAATATCATAAGTACTATGAATATACAAGAGGGATGTGATGAAAGGACTCGAAATCCCTCTTCTAAAAAAGAAAAAAACTTGATCACTCCAAGTTAATGTTATAAAATAAATATTTAAATAAATTGAATCCCACCAAATTCCCTTCTATAAAAAAGGCCAAATTTGATTAATAAGCTGTTTGCCCGAAAAAAATAATGAGATTAAAGCAGATGAAATATTAAATCATAAAGAGAAATCAATGAGGTTTCCATCTGCTTGATGCAAATAAACATATACTTATATATAGGATATAAGTATTTTCTAAATATTAAATAAGCATAAAAATGTAATAAATTATATATACCTATACATATTTATATTTGTAATCAACAACTCTGCTACTCTCGGCAAAACAAAATTTTTTTAATTAGCAATATTGAATATTTATTTTATAAGTGAAATCGAAGAATTAATATATAAGAATAAATTTTATATTTTAAAGTAGTATAGGAACTATTTGCACCAGCTGAAGTATATTATTGGTAAATATAAATCAATGGTCATGAAATAATTTGGAAAATTAAATCCTACCTACTACATCGAAAGTGGAAAAAAAGTAATTTAATGAAATTGGAAAAATTATTTTAATTTAATAGCTTTTCACGTTTTTTATACTATTTATATATATTTTTTTTGCTTTTCGGCCTTTCTAGCCATAAGACAATTCACGATACTTATTATTAATTTTTAAAATGTGCCTTTACCCAGGGATCAGATTTTAGCCGGATGCCTCGAGTCGGATTCGAACCCGAGTCCACTTGGTTAGCAGGCTGGTACGCTAACCCCTAGCCTAACCCGACCCCCTATTTATAAACGAGCTTTTCGTGCGTGCCTTCGGCACGCCCTCGAAGCTCGGCTCTCCAGGCTGGTGGCCTAGCGGACGGCGTCTCGATCCAAAAATGTTATTCCTCTTAAAAAACCACACTCCAAATGTATACCTGTAAACTCCCGAAAAATACATACTCTCTTAAAAGTTTCGCCTCATTTTCGTCCTGACACAGCTACAGAAATGAGGATCTAGATATAAATCTGGGAGTATTTCTTATTTCTATAATCTACAGCATTGTGATATTTTTTGTGTGGAAATATGTAGATATATTTAAATAAGTGGGATCGTGTGAGGAGGAGAATTATATTATATCATTTTTTTTAAATTTGTGATCGATAATCGATATAAGGCTCCAAATATTTAAAAGAGATCAGGTGTTGTTTGTATGACAGGCTGCTCCAGTATTGCCATGAGAAACTCGGGGATGCGTGTCTTAAGTCGTTCAATTTTGTAAAAATCAAAAAATAAGAATAATAAAATTTAGATTTTTAAAAAATTATAAAAAAGTGGCAAATTATTAAAAAATAAACAAATAATATATAAAATATAAATCAAATAAGATGTGATTAATTTCTTCTTCTGTGCGCAAAGAAAAACAAATTGAATATTTAATTTTTGAGTGGTGAGGGAGGCGGGGAGGAGAAATAATTATCAATATTTAATGTTTCTTAATTTAAAAACAATTGGAGTGTTTCATTTCAAAATTCGAATCCAAATTACGATTATATTTGCCGCAAATATACCGACGGCGCTCCCTGTCGGCAGCATTACGTCAGCGTTGTTACAAATTAATCTGGCCTAATCTATATAGAATTGGCGATGATCCAAATAAATATTGTCAATATTGTGAATCAAAAAAAGAATAAAGAAAAAAGAAAATTCTTAAGGAGGGACCTCGCACCCTCTGTCCTAGACCTTGTTCTTATATAGTATTTGATAACGAATAAATTTTGTCACTATTATTTTAAGAACTTATCGTTATGAGTATGGATCTTAAGACACATAAACAGTCAAGAAGGTAAAAAATTATCACTTCAAAGTTTCCATTTTTACGAAATTTAGTAATGACGTCTAGAAAATCTAAAAGAGTTAAAATGGTAACAACCCATTTTCGTACATTGTTGAACAAAGAATCAAATTTAGAGGTATGTTTTTTATGCATAGTAGAGTTAAAAAATCTAAATCTGAACTTTTTCAAAAATTTATTAATTTAATAACTTAAAAATAGGAAAGAGATTAACCAGTCAAGCCAAATATAGAATAGATTTCGTAAAATTAGTTTATTTTTCATATTTAAAGAGAAGCTGGCTTAAGCTGATTATCTAAAGTCATTCGTGGTATATGAGCTTTAAGGCCCAGTTCTGAATATAGTCAGGGGAATGAGATTAGCCAGGGTCCAAACACCCTCATTTAACAAAATAGAACATTATGATTGGCGATGTACCTTAGAAGGGATAGAAAACGGAGAATAGTATGAAAATGCATAAAAGGACCCAACACGGAGAAATAGAAAGACTTCTTCTTTTACTCTCTACATTATACCTATATTACTTTATCCAGCTCTATTATTTTATCCAGCTCTTACCTTACATCTCTATATTATACACTCTCTCTATTACTCGATCTCACGAGTATATTTCTTCTTCCTGAGTCGTTTTTGCAGGGCATTTTCATTCATCCACTTCAGCCCCTCCATTGGCATTTCTATCATTAGCACGATACACTGGATAGCACGGACAAGAATACTCTGTCCGGCTCTCGTGAAGACATCACGGAAGATTATCAAAGGCGAGACTCCAGGCCCGTTACACACTCTTCGACGTGGCAGTCTACGGAACCTGAGCGAGAGGGAGTGCGGCACAGCTACAAGGCGCTGTTGGAGTATTTGAACCAGTCAGCACACTTCAAGAGCAAACGTAATCAATCATAATTTCTTTGAACGATCTCCGTTCACCTCAAAGCCATCAAATCATTTAATTCTTTCTGACTGTTAAATTCACCAAGGACCTCAATAAATCATATTATACATTGAATTCTTGATTATCTTTCACTGTTAAGAAAATTCCCCATTCTCCTTTGCAGCTAGAATTCATTTAAGTATTTTTATTTTATTTTTGCCTATTTAGAATTATTTTTTTATTTTTTTTTGTAAATTCATATTGCATCAGATTAACTTCAGTAACGTAAAATTTGAACATAAGAGTAAATTCAGTAGTTTATCAAACTAGTACAACGAGATACACTGAGTTACACCACCACCTCCACGTCTATAAAGGTTAGTATTCTCACACTCAGGAATATTCCCTAAAAGTCCCAATACCAAACTAATTTCTCCAGACCCCTCCAACGACATACTCCTCCCTAACCCCATTGCATGGTGAAGGTGCTGCTGGGATTTGAAAATCTAAGCCATCCTATCCCACAGAAATCCCTAAATTCAAAATCCCATATTAAAAATATTCTGAGAAGTGAGAATTACCAGGCTTAGTAAGGCTGCAACCGAACGCGATACCTGTCTCGTTGTACTAAAATTGAACAAAAAATATAGTATATTGCCCCGTACCGTTAATTTATTTTTTTTCATATTTTTTTTATTTATTTAAATTCTCTTAACAGTGGGATATCAAAGGTTAATTGAATAATCCCGGCTTCAACACTTCTATTTTTGTAATTTTTCTCAGAAGTTATTTGGCGAACTGTCATTTCTTTTCTATAAAATTAATACATTTTATAAATAAACAATAGCAACTTCTAATATTTGATTCTTTCTTTTACAAATACACACCGAGAATGGACGGCACACAACAGAGTCTTGACGAACGCAGGGCGATTTATGCAGGCAGCCAACAAGCAACAGTTGAATTATCCAACACGCCGATCGATCCTGATGATATGGCATTAGACTCTGGGACCTGTATGTCTACCCCTACACCGGCGGAAATGGAAGAATCGACACTTCCAGCTATGCTACGAGATACAAGGGAGTTTGCAAATGCGCTTGACGGTGAACATCAAATCGCAAGTACACAGACCCCCCCTCCACCCACACCCTTCGATACTAATAGCATACTCCAACAAATAATGTTGCAAATGAAAGAAAATCAAAAGAAAACAGAGGCGAATTTTAGTAAATCGGAGGGAATTAACAGAATCAATCAAGGGCATAGATCATAAAATAGATGAACAAAAAAGTGAAACAAATGCTAATTTTAATAGAATAGATAACAAAATAGAGGCCATGAGGGATGAATTTAATAGTAATATCAATAATTCCATAGCCAAAGTCAATGAAAAATTTGCATCCCTTTTTAATAGAATAGAGTCAAGCGATGGAAAAATGGATGAACAACAAAATAAATCAGAGGCCAATTTTGATGAAATAGATAATAAAATAGAGTCACATGATGCAACAATACAACAATCGCCACCCTTAGAAATCAAGTTAGCAACAATTGAAACCATTGTTGACCCTCCTCTTTTAGAAACCGCCCTCGAATTTACTTCAGCCCCTTGTAATCAAATTAATATAGACCCCATTATAGAACCCTCCATAGAATTAAGAACAATAACTTGCATACCCGCCATAGAAATTCATACACCCGTAATTTGCCAACAAATAATTGAAATCGCGCCCCCACCACCTTTAATACAAATTGATATAAGTCCTCCAAACAAATTTAATTCAATGTTAAAAATTTTAATTGGTTTGCCTATAAAGTATAAAAATTATTTTACAACATTTTCGATTTTCAAACAATCAACAATAAATTTCATTATAAATCATATCCGTGACGTAGTTCAAAATGAACTGCATCACGCCCTTTTGTTAAGAAAGAACTTTATACGCCTCGCGGGGGATCAATCGATAAAAATGATAAGAAAAACATTTTTGATTGACCCATATGCAACCTTCGAAAATTGCCTTTACATTGAAACTCTTAGAAAAACGAAAATGCTTATAAGCAAACCATTTTTATTTAGTAAATCCCCATAACCCAGTCCCTTAATATTTTTCATTCGTCGTTTGTTGTTGCAAAGTTCTAACAATTTAGTAAAAATAGTACATTGCATTATCTTTTTAAAATCCATATTTAAATAATTTTTAATAATTATTTAATTCAAATTCTAGTAATCATGAATCATCACACTATTATTACTTTCGTCTAATTTAAAATAAATATTCTAATATAACTACTTATATTAGCAGATAATTTCACATAGGTCCCCATTTAAAATTTTCAATCCACATCTCTATCATAATTTTGTATTTCCATTTTTTTATATAAATCCAGCAGGCCCTTTTGTAATTTAACTTCAGTAAACTCAGTAGATTTATCGATTCAATGATTTTTGGAAAATCATTAATAGTATTCATTTTATTCTTTTTGTTTTTATAATTTTATCATTTGGTATCAACACAACTCATTTATCACGATGAGACTCATATAAAATTCTATCCTCATTTGTCACAATAGACAAAATTCATTTTTAAATAATTTTTCATTCTAAATAAACCCGATTCAATCCTCTCTAGTCGACTATCTCTGTGATTTTAAAATTTAAATTTAAATTAAATTCTTAACCTGTGTTTGTATCAATAGAGTCAATCAATATTAATTTCTTTCCACCCTCACTATGTTTCCGTTCATTTAAATAAAATTTCTAGTATTAATGTAAATTTTTCAATTGCTTCACTTTGTTAATTTTATAATAAACATTCTATTGGATTCGGCTTTCCTTCTCAATATTATATCAATGTTGGAACATGCAAAACTAAAAATATAATTTTCTCCCTTTAGCCCCTGAATAAGCCCCTTGCAATTAAAAATTAAAACATTTAAAAGCGGTAACCAACAAGCGTATTTGCAAACAGTATCTCACATGAGCGAATTAATTATTGTTACGATTAACATAAAATTTTGAAAAATTTTTTATAGTATGTCGAATGGTCCGTCACAGAGATGGGAACTCGTGCATCCATATAGAAGTAGGCGAAATACGATCCCAATATGCGGATAGACATAAAAAAGGAAATGTGAAATCAGGAATCGATGTATCAGTGTTGGATAATTGAACTTAAAAGCGAGATATAATAACAAATTGCTTGTGACCCCTGCGTTTCGATGGATTAGTTGTGGTCTCACGGGGTAAATAGCCTGGGCTAATAATCGAAAGAATTTTTCAGTTTATTAATAATTTAAAAAAAAATTTTTTAGTTTAAAAATTTTTTTTGAAGGGAAGCGGTGTCATAAAAATGGTAACAACCCATTTTCGCACATTGTTGAACAAAGAATCAAATTTAGAGGTATGTTTTTTTTATGCATAGTAGAGTTAAAAAATTTAAATCTGAACTTTTTCAAAATTTATTAATTTAATAACTTAAAAATAGGAAAGAGATTAACCAGTCAGTTTCTCAAATATAGAATAGATTTCGTAAAAAATTAGTTTATTTTTCATATTTAAAGAGAAGCTGGCTTAAGCCGGGATTATCTAAAGTCATCTTGCATATGAGCTTTAAGGCCCAGTTCTGAATATAGTCAGGGGAATGAGATTAGCCAGGGTCCAAACACCCTCATTTAACAAAATAGAACATTATGATTGGCGATGTACCTTAGAAGGGATAGAAAACGGAGAATAGTATGAAATGCATAAAAGGACCAACACGGAGAAATAGAAAGACTTCTTCTTTTACTCTCTCTACATTATACCTCTATTACTTTATCCAGCTCTATTATTTTATCCAGCTCTTACCTTACATCTCTATATTATACACTCTCTCTATTACTCGATCTCACGAGTATATTTCTTCTTCCTGGAGTCGTTTTGCGGGCATTTTCATTCATCCACTTGCGAGCCCTCCATTGGCATTTCTATCATTAGCACGATAGCTAATTGGATAGCACGGACAAGAATACCTGTCCGGCTCTCGTGAAGACATCACGGAAGATTATCAAAAAGGCGAGACTCCAGGCCCGTTACACACTCTTCGACGTGGCAGTCTACGGAACCTGAGCGAGAGGGAGTGCGGCACAGCTAGCGCTGTTGAAGTATTTGAACCAGTCAGCACACTTCAAGAGCAAACGTAATCAATCATAATTTCTTTGAACGATCTCCGTTCACCTCTTAAAGCCATCAAATCATTTAATTTTTTCTGACTGTTAAATTCACCAAGGACCTCAATAAATCATATATTATACATTAAAATTCTTTTTGATTATCTTTCACTGTTAAGAAAATTCCCATTCTCCTTTGCAGCTAGAATTCATTTAAGTATTTTTATTTTATTTTTGCCTATTTAGAATTATTTTTTTTTATTTTTTTGTAAATTCATTGCATCAGATTAACTTCAGTAACGTAAAATTTGAACATAAGAGTAAATTCAGTAGTTTATCAAACTAGTACAACGAGATGCTACCGAGCGTACCACCACCTCCACGTGTCTATAAAGGTTAGTATTCTCACACTCAGGAATATTCCTTAAACGTCCCCTTACCAAGCTAATTTCCAGACCCCTCCAACCACATACCCTCCCTAACCCCATTGCAGAGTGTTTAATATTTTTTTTTTTTTAATTTTACCACTTAGACCAGTGCTTCTTAAACTATGGGCCTCCTGAATAAGTTTTGGGGTCGCAAAACATAAAACATCAAAAATTAAAAAATTATAATGCCTAGCGACCAAAATTAATTTAAAAAATTAAAGCATAGTCAGAATTCTAGGTAAAAATCTGTCATTGAATGAATTTTGGTTTAATAATAGGGCAGAATCTTCAACAATTTCTTAAATGGCTGACTTTTGCAGTTATGTACTAGATATTTGTACGAAGTGACGTTCTCAATATTAACGATTATAAAATCAAAGTACCAAACAAATTTTAAAAATGTCTAAAATTCTCTTTGTCCAAATCAGTATCAAATACCTATTCAACCAAGATTTGGTTCTTTTTGTGATACAAACAAGCACATCAGTGGCAGTTGGTGATTTTTCAACCATAGAATGCTGTCCAAAAAAGTACCCTTCATTTTTTGAAATTTCATTTTAATGTTCGATTTTTTTGCAAATTTCATCGAATACGGCAAATTTTTCAAGATTTTTAAAAAATATTTTTGAGACCTTCGTCCCAAATGGATACTGATTTTCGTGAGAGAAGGTAAATTAAATCTTTTGACTTAAACTGGACAGTCCTTGAGATGGAAATTGACCATCTTCCACAATGAATCAGGCTGTGCTATAAGAAAATCTTCAATTTCTCCTAATTCTATTGCTATAAGCAAGCTAAGACTTGCACTCTTAGTTATTTCCGATCTTATATATTGAGAGTTCTTAGAAATGAATTAGTCTAAAGATTCTCGAATTATCTTTATTTATTCCTTTTTTCTATTATTTCTCGATGGGTGAACAGCGACCTAATATGCTGTACACCTACTTCCACTTGTACTTCCAAATATTTCCAAGTAATAAAATACACAATAAATAAAATACTTCCAAAGAGGTGTACACCTACTTCTAATCGCGGATCACCCCTCGTTATTTCAATTTTAATAGTTTCTCAGCGAAAACAATTTTTATTTGACTAAAACTCGTCTGGACTTGTCTTTGACATGTTTGAACTGGAAAATATATCTACCATGCATGGACTTCAAACCTTCAATCGGGGCCCTTTTCGGAAAATCATTCATTTTAATTGCCCCTTGAAACTATGCAACAATTCTATTTAATTTCGAGAACCAATATGCTTTTCAAAACAAAAAAGTTTTTTGTTTTAATATTTGAAATAACGGATGATAATTTGAAAATTTAAAGATCCTCCTGAAATTTTGAAGTTGATCTTATATTTTTATGAACATACTCTAAATGTTTGAAATTTTAGGGATGCGGAGCATCCTCGGCATCCATGGACCGCACTCCACTGAAGCACATATATTTTATTAATATAGTTTTAAAATTTTGAAATTATTAGAATAATACATATTCTTGAACCAAGATTGGCTTAAAAATAAATTTATTTCTTCAAGCTATACTAGTAAAAATTTTGTTTATTTCGACTAGGGTCGCGAAAAATTTCCCAGTCAAAATGGGGGTCGCGAATGAAAAAAGTTTAAGAAGCGCTGATTAAGACAATCGATGAATCCGAAAAAATTCTGACTTAGTGAACTTACAAATTTTTTAATTCGTATCTCAAAAACGTAATATTAATAAGCATTTGATATCTTTTATCTCAGTTACCGAAACTCAATCTATTTAGTACCTTGTATCTGATCAATGGTTTTTATTTATTGGTATTTTATATTTCATTACTCAAAAAAGTGGTGCAACTTGTCCAAGTCCATACCTGATTTTAAGTATAGCTCTGCCTCTTTAAATTATTAATTATTATTATGTACTGTTAAAAAAATTTTGCAATCTTATTTTAAAAAAATTGTGTATCTAAATCTGACAAAACATTCCTTAACTTGAATGAATTTGTACAAGAAATATGTGTAAACGAATGAAGAAATCCATTAATTCCAGCTTGGTATCTCTAGGGTAGTGTCCGCAAAAAAGACGATTTACTCGAATTAGAGAGAGAGATTTCAAATTCGTCTATCCTTTGAGAATTGTAATTTCTTAATGGCTCAAGAGACGCAAACTGTTTAACTGAAGCAAAATAGGTATTTGATATGGGCCAAAAATATGATTAATTATTAAAGTCAATAAATCTAATGTGTTGTTAATGTTTAAAATTTCTTGAAAAATTATACGGGAGAGAAGAATACTATAAAATATTTTAATTAAAATGATTTGGTTAAACAGTTTCTTTTAGAAAATAAGACGATTCGTTTACTATTGAAAATCATTTTAAAATAACTACAATTATTCATAGAGATATTCGATATTTTGTAAACATAGAAAAACAATACTACTTTACCATACCTCGAATGGTAAAATAATAATTAAATATATCAGTCCATCTAAGACTATGGTAAGACCAATACTGACCTACGCAGCTGAAACAAGACCAGATACAGCCAAATCTAGGCAGATGTTGGAAACGGCCGAAATGAAGACTCGCAGAAGAATCCTTGATCTATCGCTGTTTGATAAACAAAGAAGTGAAGACATCAGGTAAAAATGTGGAATTTAAAAGATCGATGACTGGATCAAATGTAGAAGAGAAAATTGGTACGCACACATGGAAAGAATGAGCGAAGACCGAATTCTCAAGAAAATTTTTACGAACAAGCCAGCAAGAAAAAGAAGCAGAGGTCGACCTAAAAAACCGCTGGCAGGACGAGTTAAAATAATCAGACCATCTATTAAAAAGAAGAAGAGTCCACTTATCTATATATATAAAATTAAGGTTTTGTCTGTACATTGCTCCAAATCACGCCAAATTTTGCTTGCACACGTTTCAAGCAAAGTTATGAACGAAAGCACCCTCAACAAAATCCCGGTCTCGTCTGTATGTATCAGTGGTTTCCGCGAAAAGTTGCTCACGATTCACGTAAAAACGGCTGAAGGGATTATTATGAAATTTCATATTTGCATCAGAGTAGACACGGGGTGGGGGTACGGGGGTGAAGCCCGGGGTGAGTGGGGGTGGTATGGTGGTGTGGGAGGGGTGGAGAGCACGGGGTGGGGTCCAGGAGATGGTGGGAGTGGGATGGGGTGGTGCAGGGTGGAGTGGGGGGTTCAGGTTAGGATCCAGAGGGGTAGTGGGGTCGTGAGGGGGCGGGGGTTGGGGGTCAGGGAGTGGTCGGTGGTAGTGGGGGTTCGTGGGTTGAGGGTCCAGGGCGTGTCCTCCGGCTTGCAAGAGGGCCGCCAAAGGCGGGCCTTGCAGCTAGTAGGTATATAAAATCTATTGATGGCACTCACTTTAATTTCATTTAGTTAAATTAAATAAATGACTAGAAAGATGACAAAAATCATGTCTGATGGTATGGGTCCTGGGTTATTATTCACGTGCTTAATGATTAGCTGAAGATATATTTATAATTTATAAGTATAGATAGTTCTCTATATTTATCTATATTTATATAGATAAATATATGTCAATTATTTTGAAAAAAGAGAATTTTAAGAAAATTAATTTTTTTTTCACTTACCGAAAATTCTGATAACTTTTGGTGAGCTGATCAAGGAATATCATTCTTTCTAAAAAAAATAACAGAATAAATAAACTGCAACGGATCGTTGCTAAACTTTATCCAAATTCATTTGAAATATTAATATGTTTGTTCCTTTATTATTAATCAGATATCACTTGCAATTTGTAGTTCATGTTGACATTAATTAAAAATAATTCTCATTTAATAGTCGAGGAATAACCATTCTACATTGGATTTTTGACATTTCGGTTATTATTGTAACCATTGCTGAAGACATGGAGGAATCGACTTAAAATCAAAAATAACGATCGATTCTCATCTAATACTAGAGGAATAACCTTATTTCATTCCATTTTTGATGTTTTGACCATTAATGGCAACCTCTACTGAAAACGTGGAAGAATCGACTTAAAATCAAAAAGACTAAATTCTTTTATGGCAAACAACTCAAGTTTGAGTGATCGTTATTTTTGATTTTAAGTCGATTCCTCCATGTCTTCAGCAATGGTTACCAATAATAATCGAAACGTCAAATACCTAATGTAGAATTGTTATTCCTCAAGTATTAGATGGGAATCAATCGCTATTTTTGATTTTAAGTCGATTCCTCCATCTCTTCAGCAATGGTTACCAATAAAAACCGAAACGTCAAAAATCCAATATAGAATGATTATTCCTCAAGTACTAGATGAGAATCAATCGCTAATTTTGGTTTAAAGTCGATTTCTCTATGTCTTCAGGAATGGTTACTAATAAAAACCGAAACGTCAAAAATCCAATATAGAATGATTATTCCTCAAGTACTAGATGAGAATCAATCGCTATTTTTGGTTTAAAGTCGATTTCTCTATGTCTTCAGGAATGGTTACTAATAAAAACCGAAACGTCAAAAATCCAATATAGAATGATTATTCCTCAAGTACTAGATGAGAATTAATCGCTATTTTTGGCTTAAAGTCGATTTCTCTATGTCTTCAGGAATGGTTACTAATAAAAACCGAAACGTCAAAAATCCAATATAGAATGATTATTCCTCAAGTACTAGATCAGAATCAATCGCTATTTTTGGTTTAAAATCGATTTCTCTGTCTTCAGCAAAGGTAACGTATAAGAAAACAACGTAGTTGCTATGGTTACTTAAAAATTCCTCCCAAATTTTTAGCATTTCACAGAGAGAAGCCTAACCATTCTTACTTAAGCAAGGCTAAATGAGCTATATTAAAACTTTCAAATGAATAAATTTTAAAGAATTTAAAAAATTAAAAAAGTACTCTCTTACTCTAGAGTAAAGTACTTTAAAATATAATTTTACTAAAAACTTTATTTAACCTTTTTTGTGGTCCCCAAGGTACTTAATTAGGATATTAAATTTCATCAAAATTGGTTAAGTCATTTTCAAGATATTTAGAAAAAACTAAAAAAGTACTGAAATAAAGTACTAATGTTTGTGGGCCGATATGTACCAAAAACTAATCAGCGCTTCATTTTGTTAAACTAATGGTAGGTTTTCAATTTCATTTCAATCAGCGCAAAGGTGTGGAAAAAATCGTGGGCCAAAAAAACGATAACATACATACATCCATACATCCATCCATCCATACATACATCCGCACGCACTAAATGAAAAAATCGCACTTTTTGGCCTCTCGACGAGACCCCATGTAATTTTTGGCAAAACCGTCACGTGCTAAAATTCAACCTAATTGAATACTACAATTTGTGACTTTAATTGAGTCCATGGGTTCCGTAGTCTTTACCTGAGGACCCTTTGAAGCCAAGCTTGCCCCGAGAGCGATTACAATACTTTACCCATGCTTTGCATTGGATAAAGTAGAGAGATTAACATAGGCATTTCAAATAAATACCAAGTTTATTTTACAATAATTTTTAAAATGATTAGTACTTACACTTTATCGGAACTTGAGAGAACACTCCTCCTTTTTTTGAAGTTCGGTATCAAAAAGATATAGAATTTAATTTCTATTTAATAAAATGTTTAAAATAAAAGACAAAATCATAATTACCATGAGGATGACTTCCGTTTTCCCTGAAGAGGTGATTACCGTTGATTCTGCCCCCACAACCCAACCACCCTCTAAAAATAAAAAATAAAACAATAAGTCAATCTGATCAGTATTAATAAGAGATGAATCATTAAAGTTTACTACCAAAGAGACGATTCTTCTACGTCCTGGTGACTTCCTCTTCTAATCAAACTCCCTCCTAAGTCTATGGCACAGATAGCCAGATACTCATTCGTTCAATACTTCTACTCTTGATCTCTTCATTCTTGAAACTAACGCGCACACGACTCTCTAGGCTCAGTATGGCTTAGATTAGAATTATTGATATAATGAATCGAGAAGAACATTTCGGTGCAAACTTTTCCTGTTCCTATTCATTGATATTTTGTCTAAGATGAAATATTTCGATGATCGAAGCTTCACCGGCGAAGTATTCGATGGTTGAGATCTCTCGATGATCGACCTAGTCTTGGTGTTTTCTCTCTCTGTCCAGGGGAATTTCTTCTCCATGAGCAGAACAGAGCTAAGCAACCTGAAAATCCTACGCAAATCTAGCCTATAAAATTTTAATAAACTCAATTTAAATCATTCATTTTTATTCATCAAAAAATTATAATTCCTACTAATTAATGAATATGAATATTAATCTTTCCAATAAAAATCAAACAATTAATAGAGATTAAATTGAAACTTTTTTGCAGAGAGTAGCAGAATTTGTATATATTAAAGGAGACAATAAAAGAGTGTGTCTTCTGCTGGAATTATAAATTTTATTAATAACTATAATAAAATTTGAGTTGTTTACCAAAAAAGAATTTAGTCTTTTTTGATTTTAAGTCGATTCTTCCACGTTTTCAGTAGAGGTTGCCATTAATAGTCAAAACATCAAAAATGGAATGCAATAAGGTTATTCCTCTAGTATTTGATAAGAATCGATCGTTATTTTTGATTTTAAGCCGATTCCTCCATGTCTTCAGAAATGATTACCAATAATAATCGAAGCGTCAAAAATCTAATGTAGAATTGTTATTCCTCGAGTATTAGATGAGAATCAATCGCTATTTTTGATTTTAAGTCGATTCCTCCCAAATTTTTACCATTTCACAGCGAGAAGCCTAACCATTCTTACTTAAGTTAGGTTAAATGAGCTATCATAAAACGATCAAATGAATAAATTTTAAAGAATTTAAAATAAAAAAATTAAAAAAAAGTACTATTTTACTCTATTTTACTTTAAAATATGATTTTACTAAAAACTTTATTTAACCTTTTTGTGGTCCCCAAGGTACTTAATTAGGATTTAAATTTCATCAAAATTGGTTAAGTGATTTTCGAGATATTTAGAAAAAACTAAAAAAGTACTGAAATAAAGTACTAATGTTTGTCGACCGATATGTACCAAAAACTAATCAGCGCTTTATTTTCTTAAACTAATGGTAGGTTTTCAATTTCATTTCAATCGGCGCAAAGGTGTGGAAAAAATCGTGGACGAAAAAAACGATAACATCCATCCATCCATCCCCACGCACTTCTAAAAAAAATGGCACTTTTTGGCCTCTCGACGAGATTACAGGAATTTTTGGCAAAACCGTCACGTGCTAAAATTCAATCTCATTGAATACTTCAATTTGTGACCTTAGTGAGTCCATGGGTTCCGTAGTCTTTAACTGAGGACCCTTTGAATTCGCGCTTGCCGCGAGAGCGATTACAATACTTTCTCCCATGCTTCGCATTGGATAAAGTAAAAAGAAAGAAAGAAATCAGATGATTGCTAATAGAAGGAAATTTATTTAAATATTTTATTGCTGTGAGATACCATAAAATAGTATATCACTGCACTTCAATTTGAAGTAATTATATCTAAAAGAAGGTGATTTTTTTCTAAGTACTATATATAAACTTTTTTAAGGCAATTCTAGAAAGATTGAGAATTATTTAAAATTTTATAATAACTTAAGAATTCACGAGAGATTATCTTCTAATAAATAAGAGCTGTCATAGTTAATTTTCACACTACATGTCAGAAGGGTTGTATTCACCACCTCGGTATTGAACCCAAGGGCCAGAAATGCATTCCAGGCCATTAATTTCCCTGTGATTTGGGCCCATTTGACATATTGTGTATGAGGCTAAATATTTTACTAAAGATATAATCTTCATTGGTAAAATTTCGCGGTCTAGTGATTCTAAATTTAAACACATAGCCATGCCATTAAGTTTAAATGAAGATTGGTGAGTGTTTCGGATTTTTGAATTTCCTCAAAAAATAAATATAAAATTTAGACTTAATATTTATTTATATCCCTATTTGCTAGTCAATTTGCCAGCGTTAATAAAGTTTACTTTCATTTATTTATAATTATTTATTAAATTGAGAGAAAGTACTTATTGCTTACTTACTTTTAAATGCGAGGCGATGAATTTCTTCCTACGAGTTCTCCCGCCAGCCAAAATTGACGTCGCTTCCAGAAATCTAACGCTGTAAGTCACGCGGAACGTTCTTCTTATGCAAGGATAATGTTCGCGAGATTCAACATGAAAACGTTCCAATGACACCTGAGAACAATTTTAATTTTAATATAAATTACTTCTGTATTATCAATTATAAAAAATCTAAATTATAAAACTATGCTATAAGATATTATGACACATTCAAAATAGGTAAATTTCTAATTAAAATATCAAATTTATTATTTATTTTATTAGTGATACGAGCAAAGCGAGCCAGTGTATAAAGATTCAAATTCCTCTCAAAATTTTGAAAAACAAAAAAGATTTTAAAAAGTAAGCAAAAGTTTTAAGGCAGAGGTTTCAGCAAAATCTACCTTGAAACTTTTACTTACTTTTTAGTGAAAACCAGCTGTGAGGCCCGCCTTCGGCGGGCCCTTGCTAGCCAGGGGCTTTGCCCCCTGGACCCCCACGCAACTTGTTTATTGAAGTTTTATTAGTACTGTTATTCTATAATAAAGTCTTGAATAGATATATTTGAAGATTCTATTTTACTGGCCCAAATGTATATTGTTCTATTATGATTTGTTGCTAAATTTGCTGGGGGGGGGGGGGGCGCAAAAATATAAATTTTCTCTTAGCCCGGCCCTGTTTATACCTTTAACTTATATGTATACTATATACCTCTACATGTATATTGTTCTATTATGATTATTTGCTAAATTAGCTGGGGGGAGGGCGCAAAAATATAAATTTTCTCTTAGCCCGGCCCTGTTTATACATTTAACTTATATGTATACTATATACCTCTACATGTATATTGTTCTATTATGATTGTTGCTAAATTTGCTGGGGGGGGGGGGGCGCAAAAAATATAAATTTTCTCTTAGCCCGGCCCTGTTTATACCTTTAACTTATATGTATACTATATACCTCTACATGTATATTGTTCTATTATGATTGTTGCTAAATTTGCTGGGGGGGGCGCAAAAATATAAATTTTCTCTTAACCCGGCCCTGTTTATACCCTTTAACTTATATGTATACTATATACCTCTACATGTATATTGTTCTATTATGATTGTTGCTAAATTTGCTGGGGGGGGGGGGGGGCGCAAAAATATTTCATGCTTGTAGTAAAATTTTCTCTTAGCCCGGCCCTGTTTATACCTTTAACTTATATGTATACTATATTGCTATACATTTATAACGTGTGTCATTTTTTTATGAGTAATCTCTCTATGATATTTTCAAACTTTAAAAAAAAAGAAAATGAAAAAAAAATGCTAACTTCCTTTGTGAAGAGGGGTTCTTTGTTTGTCGGCCTGACCTTTTTAACCTTTTTCATTATTTCATGACCCTTTTAGAGCTTTGAATAAAATTTATGGCCTTTAAATAAAATTGAAAAATGAAATTAATTTTAAATTGATGAAACTATATCATCATCATCCTATAGACTGTGATAAATATGTGTTCAAAATTTTATCTCAATCGGATAAATGGTGTCGAAGTTCATTGGAACCAACCAACCAACGAACACAGATTGATTTTTATATATATAGATATAACTCATTCATTACTCGTATAATAAATATGAAATAATTACTCCTTACGCTTGACAAGTGAAATTCATTGCAAATACTCTCAAAGTTTTAGAAAGATTACATTAACATAGAATTAACATAGAATCGTATTCAACGTTCAATGTTACTTAGATACACACTTGAATGTATAAAATTCATTCGTGAGCCAAGTTTTACTTTTAGTTAATATTAATTTTAATACAAAATTCTTTTTTGAAAATAATATTAATAGCAATAATAACTAAAATTTATGATACATATTTATTGATACAATTTTGATGGCTGTATATGTATATAATTAAGTAATGGAGAGGGATTCAGCCAATGGGTAGCCTCTGGCATCAACTGGTAATATGTCCTTTTTATTTAATAAGAAGGATGTAGTTCCACCCCACGAACAACATAATGTGATAAACTTAATTAAGTGCCGCGATTGCCCGAAACCTACAAGTGTTTATGTGGGTCAAACATCTCGCATTTTTTCTTTGCGGAAAAGAGAGCATGAATTAAGTGTAATAAATAAAAAAGCTTCGACAGCCCTGAGCTCACACCATATCGATACCTCACATGGATTTGAGTTTGATGATGCTGTCATCTTGATGAGATTGGGGAACAATTATAAGCGTCTGCTAGCCGAAAAATGCTTTATTAAGACATATGGGCAAAGGGCTCTTAATTTTCAAACTGATTGCATTGGGCTTAGCAATGCTTACTTGTCAATATTGACAAATACTGACGCCCAGGTATAATAAACATTGAGAAAGGGGGGAAAGAATTGTAAAAGGGTAAAGAAGAAAAAAATGTATATTTTATTTTTATTTTTATATATATTGTCATTTTAAATTCGAATTTTGTTATTCTTAATGTTTGTTAATTATTTTGAGAAATCTTTTAATTAAGAGATGTTTGTGAGGGGTCAGTGATCCTAATTAGATCAATGTCCTCATAATTATTATTATTATTAATTGAATGAAATTGAAATTTGCTATATTTGTACTTGAGACGTTGCGTATATCAAGTGAGAGCACACCAAGATTTACGTACCATTTTGTAATTCATATAATTTTGTATATATTATGATAAAATCCACAACAACTCTGCCTGCGGACAATTTATTTATAAAATTAATTGTGTCGCTAATACTGTAAGATATAATTTTGTAATTAACAAGTTTGGATTTTTTGTAAAAAATTTTATTGTAATTTTACATGTGTGCTCTATCGCTTTTTTCAGCTCTTAGGAACTGATGATGGCATTATTTAATTAAAGCCGAAACGTTTTCCATAATTGGGAGTTTTTATTCAGCAGAGGCTACCCATTGGCTGAATCCCTCTCCATTACTTAATTATATAGATACATATTTATGTTTACCATGCATAAAAGGCCCCCCCCCCCCATTTTGGGCGGTTAGTTTTTACATTTTCAGACTTCTGGAGGTCCACTGATTATGTAGACAAAATTTGGTTGAGTTTGCTCAAATGGCCTAGATTTTTAATTTTTAACGTCAAAAAAGTACTAAAGTTAACCCACTTTTTAGGTTAAATATATACGTTGTTGCCAGCTTGTTTTTACTGCAAATTTTCATTAAAAAATTTTCATTATATATTAATTCTCAGAAACTGTGTTGTAATTATGAATTAAGATTTTCTTAAAAAATGTATTAGTTATTGTTTAATGTTGTTTCGTTTTTTTTATTTAACCATGGTAAGAAGACTTTCTTAATTATAAGTAAATATGTATGTGTAAACTTTCCGATCAGGGGGTGTTAACTCACAGGATTTTTTGGTAAATTCATCAACTGGGTTCCTTAGGCCACCAGGGGCGCTATTTTGACACTCGCGCATATATGTCTTGGAATCACGTGGTGCCGCTCCATTTGACTGTTTTCCCTGGTCCCCATTCACTTCATTTTTCTCTTAAATTACGAATTTTTTTCAAAGTTATTTTTTATTATTTAGTTTATAATTTTATTATCTATTTTCTTTTATACTACTTTAATATATTATTTATCTTAGCTATTAATTTTATTATCAAAATCAATTATTAAAATTGTGATATTCTCAATAGGTAGCTATATATATATATAAAATTTATATTTTTATGAAATTAACTTTATATACTATACTTTATTCATTATTATTTTTCTTTTTATTGATACAGATTTAATAATAATCCAATTATGCCCTATTTTTTGTTGCATCCTGTCGGTTCAAAAAAACAAAGAGAATAATACTTCATCGATATTTATTTTTTTACTGCAACAGATTCTGAAAAGATAAGTATTTCATTATCCTTTATATTAAATATAAAAAGGTTTATTATTTTTAAAAATTATATGATAAAAAGAATTTGTTTTTTTAATAATTCATTCATTTTTTTACCCATTTTTAATAATTAGTTTCCCTTTAAATGTAAAAGTTATATATTTTATTTTTGAATTTATATATATATACTATATATATAATTAATTAATATTTAATTCTTCTAGGAACAATGTCTTAATGTCGATCTAATACATAACGGTTACCAAAATTATAGAATTCGCGAAGCAGAATACACTGGCAATTTCCTCTCCGGAAGATGAATAATGAAAATTATTTAAAATTTTAAAATTCGATTTGTTATAAATAACTCCGAAATAGTTTTATTATATATTTTTTTTACTGCAACAGATTCTCAAAAGATAAGTATTTCATTATCCTTTTAATTAAATATAAAAAGGTTTATTATTTTTTTAAAATATATGATAAATAAGAATGTTTTCTTTTTTAATGATTAATTACACCAAAAATGTTCGATTTTTTATCTATATATATATATATATATATTATTAATAATAAATACTTTGTTTTTTCCAGGGATATTGTCTTAAGGTTTTTAGACTGACTTCAAATCGATTTTCTACATCATCGGTTCTCAAAGTTCTCTGACAACACGCGAAGCACAATACACTGATATTTTTATACCCGGAACATTATTTAAAATTCAAAATTTCCAATTATTATTATTATAATTGTTAAAATATTTATTTTTTTTAAACGCAAACTTATTGTGAAAATCTAAGCTGTTTTATATATTTATGTTTAGATTAATATTTATAATTGAATGTATATAATATTATAACATGTGATTGCTTTTCTGAGTTCTTGCCGGCTTCTCAGTAGAGCTATTTCCGAACCGGTGGTAGATTAATAAAAATGTATTAAATAAATAAGCACTTCATTATTATTTGTATTAAATATAAAAATGTAATCAGATACCAATATATGTATATATATATATATACGTAATAATAAAAATGTTGTTTTTTATTCCTTACTTCAAATCTTTTATTTCATGTTTACTTAACTTTTCAGATTTGACGCTTTTATAGCTGATTTCCTTATAAAAATAGAAATTAAGACTGGAGCCATCTAGATCGGGGCTTTTTTATGAGATGTTCTCATTAAAAATTCCCAATCTAGATGACTTTAGTCTTAATTTCTATTTTTATCTTGAATTATTTAGTGTGATAAAAAATAATTTTAAATTTCCTGCCTCCATTTAAATGTGCGTGTGTGTGAGTGTCATGTGTCAAAATAGCGCCCCTGGTGGCCTGAGGAACCCAGTTGTTGAATTTACCAAAAAACCCTGAGAGTTCGCCATCTATATGTATCTTTTATCTATGGATGGAGGAACAGAGAGTATAGAAAGGTGCAACTCAATGATAAAAGACGGTTCCAATTTTTATGGTGACGTCACAAGCCGGCAGCGGACACCCACGGGAAAGAAAAAGGCGGGAAACAGCATTAGTATTAGGAATCCATGGCCGTCGATTATTATTATTAGTAGTAGTATTATTATTATTATTAGGAATAGCAATCCAGAATGCAATTATTTTTTTGAGTACTTTAAAAATTAGAAAAATAACTATTTCTTAAAATAAAATTAGGAGAAAAGGGAGATATGAAATAAATATAATTATTTTTATTATTTTAATATAAAATTCAGATACAAAATTTTAACAAATTGAAAAAAAAACATTTATAACAAATTAAAAAAATCTTGTCATGATGTCTTGCTGGATATCTGAATATATATATATATATATTAAAGAAACAACAATCTAATAAAATTGAAAGTTTTTTTATATTGTTATATATTGAAGGAGACAATAAAAGAGTGTGTCTTCTGCTGGAATTATAAATTTCGATAGAGATTTTCTTTAGGAGACGGACTGGTATAAATATGCAATTGGATGTTGATGAAAGCAGTCCACGGTGGTTGTAAAAAAATAAGACTATAGAGGTTTTATTATTTTACATTTATTTGTTAAACCGACGTTTCGGAGATTTATTCTCTCCTTCTTCAGGGTAACAAAAAGTCAATGAAAGTAGTTCAAAACATAATTACTTTCTGTCTCCTTTGACAATGCCTTAAATAATTTTTTTTTAATATATTAAAAACATTATCAGACAAAAGGCGGGGTGGGGGGGGGTCAAAAATGAAAATTCTCGCCCTTTCGACCAAACTCAACCAAATTTTGTATACATATTCTGTGGACACCCAGAAGGCCAGAAATGCAAAAACTTATACCCAAAATAGTTGGGGGGGGGGGGCAAAAATGAAAATTCTAGCACTTTCGTCCAAACTCAACTAAATTTTGTATCCATATTCAGTGGACCCCCAGAAGGCCAGAAATGCAAAAACTTATACCCAAAATAGGGGGGGGTCAAAATTGAAAATTCTAGCCCTTTCACCCAAAATCAACCAAAATTTTGTATACCCAGAATGTATATACTAGAAATGCCAAAACTAAGCACCCTAAATGGGGGAGGTTCAAAAATGAAAATTCTAGCCCAAACTATGTATACAAAAATTGGTTAGTTTTTGCATTTGTAGCCTTCTGGGGATCAACAGAATATGTATACAAAATTTGGTTGAGTTTAATCAAAATGTCTAGAATTTATTTTTTGATCATCCCCACCCCCTTTCGTCTGTTAATGTTAAAAATACATTAAAAAAAAATTCATTTATTTTCTTTTCAAAAATAAATTTAGATTTTTTCTAGTTAAATTTTTTCATTTTTTTATATCTCTTCAAAATGTGGTAGATCTTTATGCCACACCCTGTATAATAATTAAATTAAAAAAATAATAATACAAAAATTATTTTTGTAATGTTATAAGTAGAACAAAAAATAGTTACTTCATTTATATTTTATAAAATAAACAATGTGGCTCTCTTTGAAAGAGTTTTATAAATTTGCGGCTCCCTTAATTGGGGGTAGTGGCAACCCCTGGTATACTATATACAGTAAACTCCCTATGATTCGGGCTAATGGTGGGGAGAAGTGGAACAGATAATCGAAAAACAAGCATAATCCGAACTATAATTATTTATTTTTCAAATACAACATAAAAAATACATTTCTAACGAAGACAATTATTTTAATATTTTTAATGCTCATTATCATTAAGAAAATCTTTGATTTTGGTTTGCAGGAATCTGTCTGAAGGGTGGGGGGTTGGTTATCCCTGATCTAGAGCCCAGCCTGGTAAAAAACCATCTCCAGATAATCAAGAAAAAGAACAACCCCCGGGGCCCTATAAATGATGGATAAAGCAAGAATGTTATCAGTTGCGGATGAATCAGGAAGAGTGTTCAGAAGACTCGAAGATTGAAACAAATTACAGTTATGCAGGTTAAAAAGGCCGCAGGCAATAGAGGGCTTGAGCCAATTTGCACAGACAGATATTATATATATATATATATTTTTTTAATGCAATCGAATGCAAGAAGGGGTGCACCAGTAAAGAAGCAGCCCCTATGGATCTCGAAAGACCCTTGCATTACCGAAGAGAAGGGAAAGTTGATTAAGTGAGAGGGTGTAGACGTAGGTGTCTATGCACTCCGGTTTTGAAGGTTTGAAGATTATAGGTGCTGGGAAAGACGGAGGCCTGGAGAGAGTTCCAGTTCCTTGAAGTCATGGGGATATATGTATTGGCGAATGAAGTGGTTCGACACTTTTCTAATTTGACCGCGAAAGAGTGTTGGGAGTCGGCAAAACGCGTGCTACGTGCAAAGCATGCTTTGGGGGGAATTATTGATTTTATCTCATCAGAGGACCTGCCGTGATAGTATCTATAGAAAAGGGAAAGGGCAGAGACATTTCTTCGATGAGCCAGCTAGTCGAGGGAGTCGGTGGGGGTAGAATCGTCAATTAGCTTGACGGCTCGTTTCTGAATTGCATCTAGGGTAGCAAGAGAATATATAGAGGTTCCTCTCCATAGATGAGAGCCGTATTCGAGACAGGGACGGATTTGGGCCTTGTAGATGGTGAGAAGTTGTGGGGATTTGTAAAATCGCTTGGACCTGAATAAGAAGCCAATCTTCCTTGCTGCAGATTTCGCCACAGAGGAGATGTGTTCAAGACAGGTCAGATGCAACATAGACGCCCAACATGGATAGGCTGTCACGCATTTTCAGGGTATTCGAATCGAAATGAATATCAGGGAAATCTTTATTTTCGCGCCTAGAAATTAGACAACATTGAGTCTTGTTTGTATTAAAGTTAACTAAATTTTGAGAGCCCCATTTATTCAATTTGACTAGGTCGAGAGTAATTGAGGAGACGACATTGATTCGATTATTCGGGAGTGAGGGTTTGCCGTGCAGAGTGCTATCGTTGGCGTAACAATGAGTGGGTTTTGACGTTTGATCGATAAGGTCGTTTATATAAATTAGGAAGAGTGTGGAGGAGATGACAGAGACTTGGGGAACACCAGCGTTTGTAGAGAACGATTCAGATGATATTCCATCCACCACAACTTTTATACTTCGGTTTGTCAGTAAGCTTTCTATCGAAGTGTTGATGTGAATCCAAAGGCTGGCAGTTTGGCAAGAAGATTTTTTTGCCAAACCTGGTCAAAAGCTTTGGTGATATCAAGGGCTACAGCGAGGGTTTCTTTTCCGGCCTCTAGAGTATTGTTCCAGGTGTGGGTGACATAGGTTAAGATGTCGCCTGTGGAACGATTTTGTCTGAATCCATATTGCCTATCGTGAATTAATTTATTGTTTTCTAAGTGATGAAGGACGTGTTGGTTTATAACCAATTCCATTATTTTGGAAAAAACAGAGGTGATCGAGATAGGTCTGTAATTAGAGATTTGTGAAGTCTCCTTTTTTTAGGGATAGGTGTGACTCTGGCTATTTTCCAGCTTTTGGGGAATATGCCCGATTCGTAAGAGAGTTGGAATAGCTTGGATAAAATAGGGTCAAGTTCAGGGGCGCATTTTTTAATGAGAATTGGTGGGATGTCATCCGGGCCAGCGGCGGAGTTGGAATTTAATTTATTAATGGCTTTTATGATTATTTGGGGCCTGAAAATTATTTTGCCCATGAGGTTGGTTTGGGGGGTATAAGTGGGCGGGTTTGTCATCTAAAGTGGAGTTAGTTGCGAAATAGGAGGCTAGTGATTCAGATTTTTCAGTGAGGGTCGTGGCTACTGAACCATTTGGGTGAAAGAGGAGAGGAAGTGAGGGAGATGCGAAATTTCTATTTATTGCCTTGTGTAAAGAGAAAAAGGCCCGTTTTCCATTGGGGCAGGATGCGAGACGGTCAGCTATCCTCTGATCGAATGATTTTTTTGCCTCAGAGATGATTTTTTTGCATGAGCTTCGCGATTTGGTAAATGCAATTCGGTCACATTCTAGACGTGAAAGTTGCCATTTCTGAAAAGATTTGATTTTTTCACGGACGGAATCTACGCATTGTTTACCAAACCAGGACTTACAATTCTTGTTTCCTTTAATCGATTTTGAGGGGACATAGATTTCAAGGCCTGTTTGAATTGCCTCGTTAAAGGCGTCTGCGAATTCGGAAGCGTTTTTATCTCTGATGCAGAGTTCATTCCACCGGTAAGCGGCAAAAAAGTCACGCATGTCATCCCAATTAACGTTATCGAATAGCCATATTTTCCTGGGGTTGGTGTGGGCTGATGGGGGGTTTTGGTAAATTGGCTGAGGTTTTAATTTTTATCAAATTGTGGTCAGATTTACCTAAAGGGGGCGAAATTTTAGCTTCATATGACGAAGGGTGGGAAGTGATGAAAAGATCGAGAAGATTGGATTTTTCATTGACTTTGTCTGGGATTCTTGTAGGGCCGTTAATAATTTGTGTGAGGTCACACGCCGTAGAGAAGATTTCAGCGGCGGAGCCTGCGGGGGAATTTCGGCTAGAAAATTTTAGCCAATTTTTGTTGTGGACGTTAAAGTCGCCTAGGAAAGATATTACAGAAGATATAAATTCTTTCAGGATACTGCTATGGCACTCAAGAAGGTAGTCAAAAAATTGTTGGTATCTGGGGTCTTTGGGTAGCAAATATATTATGCAGAAGAATTTAGTTGATTGGCCTAACGTGATTTTGATCCATATGACATCGAATTCATTGGATTCTAGATTGGTTAAACGCCTACTGGGGATGTCATTTCTAATATAACAGCAGACGCCTCCTTTTTTTCGAAATTTTGAATGAAGTGTATAGTTTTCGAATTTGTAGTCACGATCGTTAAAAAAATTGAAATTAGTGGAGGTTAAGAGAAATTGTGAATAAAATTAGTTAATTAGTTAATAAAATTTAGGAGAAAAATTTGAATTTAAAATTTCTTGAATGCTTTGTTAGATCAGATTTCTTCGTGAATCGTTTTTGACAGTGGTTACAGACAAAGGGCTTTTCACCGGTATGTGTTCTTGAATGCTTTGTGAGATCAGATTTATTTGAGAAGCGTTTTTGACAGTGGTTACAGACAAAGGGCTTTTCACCGGTATGTGTTCTTGAATGCGTAATGAGATGAGATTTATTTGAGAAGCGTTTTTGACAGTGGTTACAGACAAAGGGCTTTTCACCGGTATGTGTTCTTGAATGCGTAATGAGATCAGATTTATTTGAGAAGCGTTTTTGACAGTGGTTACAGACAAAGGGCTTTTCACCGGTATGTATTCTTGAATGCTTAATGAGATGAGATTTATTTGAGAAGCGTTTTTGACAGTGGTTACAGACAAAGGGCTTTTCACCGGTATGTGTTCTTGAATGCTTTATGAGATCAGATTTATTTGAGAAGCGTTTTTGACAGTGGTTACAGACAAAGGGCTTTTCACCGGTATGTGTTCTTGAATGCTTTGTGAGATTAGATTTATTTGAGAAACGTTTTTGACAGTGGTTACAGACAAAGGGCTTTTCACCGGTATGTATTCTTGAATGCGTAATGAGATTAGATTTATTTGAGAAGCGTTTTTGACAGTGGTTACAGACAAAGGGTTTTTCCACGGAATGTATTCTTAAATGTTCTGTGAGTTGAGATTTATACAAAAAGTGTTTTTCACATTGTTCACAGGCAAAGCCCTTTATCAGCAAATCGTGATTGAGCTTTGATTTTGATTTGCATCTCTCTTGACATTGTGTACCCCTGTCGAATTTTTGACCTGAATGAAGTAAAAAATGTTAAATATTTTTAATAATAGATTACATTGAATATTAAGTATTAAATTTACCTTTATTCAATAAAATGATATTCAAGTGTTTCTTGAATAGAGTGGATATTTTCATCTTAATGCATTTTTACTTTATCCAATGCAAAGCATGGGTAAAGTATTGCAATCGCTCTCGGGGCAAGCGTGGCTTCAAAGGGTCCTCAGGTAAAGACTACGGAACCCATGGACTCAAATTAAAGTCACAAAATTGTAGTATTCAATTAAGTTGAATTTTAGCACGTGACTGTTTTGCGCCAAAAATTACATAGAGTTTCGTCGAGAGGCCAAAAAGTGCGATTTTTTCATTTAGTGCGTGCGGATGGATGTATGTATGTATGGATGGATGTATGTATGTATGTTATCGTTTTTTTGGCCCACGATTTTTCCACACCGTTGCACTGATTGAAATGAAATTGAAAACCTACTATTAGTTTTACAAAATGAAGCGCTGATTAGTTTTTGGTACATATCGGCCCACAAACATTAGTACTTTATTTTGATACTTTTTTAGTTTTTTCTAAATATCTTGAAAATGACTTAACCAATTTTGATGAAATTTAATATCCTAATTAAGTACCTTGGGGACCACAAAAAAGGTTAAATAAAGTTTTTAGTAAAATTATATTTTAAAGTACTTTACTCTAGAGTAAGAGAGTACTTTTTTTAATTTTTTAAATTCTTTAAAATTTATTCATTTGAAAGTTTTAATATAGCTCATTTAGCCTTGCTTAAATAAGAATGGATAGGCTTCTCTCTGTGAAATGCTAAAAATTTGGGAGGAATTTATATAAGTAACCATAGCAACTGCGTTGTTATCTTATCCGTTACCTTTGCTGAAGACAGAGAAATCGATTTTAAACCAAAAATAGCGATTGATTCTCATCTAGTACTTGAGGAATAATCATTCTATATTGGATTTTCGACGTTTCGGTTTTTATTAGTAACCATTGCTGAAGACATAGAGAAATCGATTTTAAACCAAAAATAGCGATTGATTCTCATCTAGTACTTGAGGAATAATCATTCTATATTGGATTTTTTGACGTTTCGGTTTTTATTAGTAACCATTGCTGAAGACATAGAGAAATCGATTTTAAAACCAAAAATAGCGATTGATTCTCATCTACTACTTGAGGAATAATCATTCTATATTGGATTTTCGACGTTTCGGTTTTTATTAGTAACCATTGCTGAAGACATAGAGAAATCGATTTTAAAACCAAAAATAGCGATTGATTCTCATCTAGTACTTGAGGAATAATCATTCTATATTGGATTTTTGACGTTTCGGTTTTTATTAGTAACCATTGCTGAAGACATAGAGAAATCGACTTTAAACCAAAAATAGCGATTGATTCTCATCTAGTACTTCAGGAATAATCATTCTATATTGGATTTTTGACGTTTCGGTTTTTATTAGTAACCATTGCTGAAGACAGAGAAATCGACTTTAAACCAAAAATAGCGATTGATTCTCATCTAGTACTTGAGGAATAATCATTCTATATTGGATTTTTGACGTTTCGGTTTTTATTAGTAACCATTCCTGAAGACATAGAGAAATCGACTTTAAACCAAAAATAGCGATTGATTCTCATCTAGTACTTCAGGAATAATAATTCTATATTGGATTTTTGACGTTTCAGTTTTTATTAGTAACCATTGCTGAAGACATGGAGGAATCGACTTAAAATCAAAAATAGCGATTGATTCTCATCTAATAGTTGAGAAATATCCATTCTATATTGGATTTTTGACGTTTCGGTTTTTATTAGTAACCATTCCTGAAGACATAGAGAAATCGACTTTAAACCAAAAATAGCGATTGATTCTCATCTAGTACTTCAGGAATAATAATTCTATATTGGATTTTTGACGTTTCGGTTTTTATTAGTAACCATTGCTGAAGACATGGAGGAATCGACTTAAAATCAAAAATAGTGATTGATTCTCATCTAATAGTTGAGAAATATCCATTCTATATTGGATTTTTGACGTTTCGGTTTTTATTAGTAACCATTCCTGAAGACATAGAGAAATCAACTTTAAACCAAAAATAGCGATTGATTCTCATCTAGTACTTGAGGAATAATCATTCTATATTGGATTTTTGACGTTTCGGTTTTTATTGGTAACCATTGCTGAAGACATAGAGGAATCGACTTAAAATCAAAAATAGCTATTGATTCTCATCTAATACTTGAGGAATAACAATTCTACATTAGGTATTTGACGTTTCGATTATTATTGGTAACCATTGCTGAAGACATGGAGGAATCGACTTAAAATCAAAAATAACGATCGATTCTTATCTAATACTAGAGGAATAACCTTATTGCATTCCATTTTTGATGTTTTGACAAACTTGAGTTGTTTGCCATAAAAGAATTTAGTCTTTTTGATTTTAAGTCTATTCTTCGACGTTTTCAGTAGAGGTTTCCATTAATAGTCAAAACATCAAAAGTGGAATGCAATAAGGTTATTCCTCTAGTATTAGGTGAGAATCGATCGTTATTTTTGATTTTAAGTCGATTTCTCCATGTCTTCAGCAATGGTTACCAATAATAATCGAAACGTCAAAAACCTAATGTAGAATTGTTATTCCTCAAGTATTAGATGAGAATCGATGGCTATTTTTGATTTTAAGTCGATTCCTCCATGTCTTCAGCAATGGTTACAATAATAACCGAAATGTCAAAATTCCAATGTAGAATGGTTATTCCTCGACTATTAAATGAGAATTATTTTTGAATTAATGTCAATATGAACTACAATTTGCAAGTGATATCTGATTAATAATAAAGGAACAAACATATTAATATATCAAATGAATTTGGATAAAGTTTAGCAACGCTCCGTTGCAGTTTATTTCATTTAGTGCGTGCGTATGGATGTATGTATGGATGTATGTTATCGCTTTTTTGGCCCACGATTTTTTCCACACCGTTGCACCGATTGAAATGAAATTGAAAACCTACCATTAGTTTAACAAAATGAAGCGCTGATTAGTTTTTGGTACATATCGGCCCACAAACATTAGTACTTTATTTCAGTACTTTTTTAGTTTTTTCTAAATATCTTGAAAATGACTTAACCAATTTTGATGAAATTTAATATCCTAATTAAGTACCTTGGGGACCACAAAAAAGGTTAAATAAAGTTTTTAGTAAAATTATATTTTAAAGTACTTTACTCTAGAGTAAGATGGTACTTTTTTAATTTTTTAAATTCTTTAAAATTTATTCATTTGAAAGTTTTAATATAGCTCATTTAGCCTTGCTTAAGTAAGAATGGATAGGCTTTCCTGTAGAAATGCTAAAAATTTGGGAGGAATTTTTATGAGTAACTCATAGCAACTGCGTTGTTTTCTAATCCGTTACCTTTGCAGAAGACATAGAGGAATCGACTTTAAACCAAAAATAGCGATTGATTCTCATCTAGTACTTGAGGAATAATCATTCTATATTGGATTTTTGACGTTTCGGTTTTTATTAGTAACCATTGCTGAAGACATAGAGAAATCGACTTTAAACCAAAAATAGCGATTGATTCTCATCTAGTACTTGAGGAATAATCATTCTATATTGGATTTTTGACGTTTCGGTTTTTATTAGTAACCATTGCTGAAGACATGCAGGAATCGACTTAAAATAAAAAATAGCGATTGATTCTCATCTAATACTTGAGAAATATCCATTCTATATTGGATTTTTGACGTTTCGGTTTTTATTAGTAACCATTCCTGAAGACATGGAGGAATCGACTTTAAACCAAAAATAGCGATTGATTCTCATCTAGTACTTGAGGAATAATCATTCTATATTGGATTTTTGACGTTTCGGTTTTTATTGGTAACCATTGCTGAAGACATAGAGGAATCGACTTAAAATCAAAAATAGCGATTGATTCTCATCTAATACTTGAGGAATAACAATTCTACATTAGGTTTTTGACGTTTCGATTATTATTGGTAACCATTGCTGAAGACATGGAGGAAACGACTTAAAATCAAAATAACGATCGATTCTTATCTAATACTAGAGGAATAACCTTATTGAATTCCATTTTTGATGTTTTGACTATTAATGGAAACCTCTACTGAAAATGTAGAAGAATCGACTTAAAATCAAAAAGACTAAATTCTTTTTGGTAAACAAATCAAGCTTGATGTTTTCACGATGACCCCCTAGACACGAATATGTATAACCCCCTTTGTGTAAATAAATATATATATATATAAAGAATGAATTAGTGTATTATTATTTCACCCCTATTAGCGAAGGGGGTGAAACCCCCCGCCCCTCCTACAAGTGGGGGCTCGTCCGGGATGAATCGTAAGGGGTGAAAACCCCCGCCCCTTTCTACATTATATAGTCAAGTTATTGTCGAGTTATTGTTTTGTATTTGGAAAAGTTTTGTTATATATATATATAATCTTCAAGTTGTTATTAAATATAAATTGTTAAAACAAATTTATTAACCTATTTATTTCCTTTGTTAACATTCGTTCAGGATTCAAATTCGAATCCCCATACCTTAATCTAATATTGAATAAGTAATTCGACACTTTTAATGATTTTTTAATATCTGTTTGAATTTTTCTAAGAGCTATAGGTATTATGTCGTTATACACGAATTCCCATTGGTCGATGTACTCCAAAAAAATGTCAACAGAATTCAGGGCCGTGTTGAGAATAAATGCGATTGATAATGTCTTCTTACATTAACATATAATTTTTTTACTTTATCCAATGCAAAGCATAGGTAAAGTATTGTAATCGCTCTCGGGGCAAGCGTGGCTTCAAAGTGTCCTCAGGTAAAGACTACGGAACCCATGGACTCAATTAAAGTCACAAATTGTAGTATTCAATTAGGTTGAATTTTAGCACGTGACGGTTTTGCCAAAAATTACAAGGGGTCTCGTCGAGAGGCCAAAAAGTGTGATTTTTTCATTTAGTGCGTGCGGATGGATGGATGGATGTATGTTATCGTTTTTTTGGCCCACGATTTTTTCCACACCGTTGCACCGATTGAAATGAAATTGAAAACCTAGCATTCTTTTAACAAAATGAAGCGCTGATTAGTTTTTGGTACATATCGACCCACAAACATTAGTACTTTATTTCAGTACTTTTTTAGTTTTTTCTAAATATCTTGAAAATGACTTAACCAATTTTGATGAAATTTAATATCCTAATTAAGTACCTTGGGGACCACAAAAAAGGTTAAATAAAGTTTTTAGTAAAATTATATTTTAAAGTACTTTACTCTAGAGTAAGATAGTACTTTTTTAATTTTTTAAATTCTTTAAAATTTATTCATTTGAAAGTTTTAATATAGCTCATTTAGCCTTGCTTAAGTAAGAATGGATAGGCTTCTCTCTGTGAAATGCTAAAAATTTGGGAGGAATTTTTATGAGTAACCATAGCAACTGCATTGGTTACTTATCCGTTACCTTTGCTGAAGACAGAGAAATCGATTTTAAACCAAAAATAGCGATTGATTCTCATCTAGTACTTGAGGAATAAACATTCTATATTGGATTTTTGACGTTTCGGTTTTTATTAGTAACCATTGCTGAAGACATAGAGAAATCGACTTTAAACCAAAAATAACGATTGATTCTCATCTAGTACTTGAGGAATAATCATTCTATATTGGATTTTTGAGGTTTCGGTTTTTATTAGTAACCATTGCTGAGGACATAGAGAAATCGATTTTAAACCTAAAATACCGATTGATTCTCATCTAGTACTTGAGGAATAATCATTCTATATTGGATTTTTGAGGTTTCGGTTTTTATTAGTAACCATTGCTGAAGACATAGAGAAATCGATTTTAAACCTAAAATACCGATTGATTCTCATCTAGTGCTTGAGGAATAATCATTCTATATTGGATTTTTGAGGTTTCGGTTTTTATTAGTAACCATTGCTGAGGACATAGAGAAATCGATTTTAAACCTAAAATACCGATTGATTCTCATCTAGTACTTGAGGAATAATCATTCTATATTGGATTTTTGAGGTTTCGGTTTTTATTAGTAACCATTGCTGAAGACATAGAGAAATCGATTTTAAACCAAAAATACAGATTGATTCTCATCTAGTACTTGAGGAATAATCATTCTATATTGGATTTTTGAGGTTTCGGTTTTTATTAGTAACCATTGCTGAAGACATAGAGAAATCGATTTTAAACCAAAAATAGCGATTGATGATCATCTAATACTTGAGGAATAACAATTCTACATTAGGTATTTGACGTTTCGATTATTATTGGTAACCATTGCTGAAGACATGGAGGAATTGACATAAAATTGACTATTAAAATATTAAATTATATTATTATTATTATTATTAAAATTGGCTATTTTTGATTTTAAGTAGATTCCTCCATGTCTTCAGCAATGGTTATAATAATAACCGAAATGTCAAAAATCCAATGTAGAATGGTTATTCCTCGACTATTAAATGAGAATTATTTTTGAATTAATGTCAATATGAACTACAAATTGCAAGTGATATCTGATTAATAATAAAGGAACAAACATATTAATATTTCAAATGAATTTGGATAAAGTTTAGCAACGATCCGTTGCAGTTTATTTCAAATTAAATTCATTCACGGATAATCGTGACTTTACTGTATTTAATTACATTCGAAATATACATCGTATACATTATATAGGGTAGTCGAGAAAGAAATTCATTTTTAAAAATTGAATGAAAGCAAAACTATTATATTTAAAAGCGTTTAATCTTATATAATATAAAGTTCATTAAATGTAATTTTAATTTTTGAAAATTAAATCATCAAGATGACGCCATTGGCTGTTTCGATACTCTTCCAAACGGGCACGAAAATTTTGAAAAACTATTAACAGTTTCTTTTGAAATGGCTTCCATTTCTTGCTGAATATTCAGCTTCACTTGCCGAAATGTTATCGGATTATTAGCGTATACGTTGCTTTTATGTCCCCATAAAAAGAAGTCTGCTGGACTTAAATCGGGGCTGCTCGGAATGGGCGAACATAACAAATAAATCTTATACATTATATGTATCATATTAGCAAAAATTTATTAATTAAATATATGATATATAAAGTAAAAATTATTTACTAAATTCTTTTTATTAATAATCATTTAGTACCTGGAGCCACCGAGCGATGCACGGTAACTTTTTACTTTCGTTAAAAGCTATAAATTAATATTATTATTAATTTAAAATTGTGATAAAAATACAAATATATATAGTATATAGTAATGAAATAGATTATTAAGATTCTCTATGAATTAGGCACTTTGCGTTTATTCCATAAAATCTATAGTTATTTCCCGTTACAGCGTCAAAAAGAGAAAAAATTTAAGACTGCCATTAGGTCATATCTAAAATTATATTCATAGAAATAACGGGATTTTTTTATATTTATTTCAAAGTAGGCCATGAGGTTCTTAAGTGATGAATTTGGCAGATTGCGACGTTTAGACCAAAAACATATAATCATATAGAAAAATATAGTAATAGGTGAACAAATATACTACAAGTGACAAATCTAATATTCTATTCAGAATTACATCTTCAATATTAAGAGCGTCAAATAATTTAACACTCGTCGAGAAATTGACTTGGAATGAGATTTGTGAATTTAAAATGAATCTGAAAATTGATCAATGATTTATAAAATGTATTTTTAAATGGATTATGAGACTTGACCTATGTTTGAAGGCCTTTGTGCAATGAGCACACTTGAAAGGCGTCCCTTCAGTATGTGTTCTTGAATGCTCTGTGAGATGAGATTTATTTGAGAAACGTTTTTGACAGTGGTTACAGACAAAGGGCTTTTCACCGGTATGTGTTCTTGAATGCTTTGTGAGATCAGATTTATCTGAGAAGCGTTTTTGACAGTAGTTACAGACAAAGGGCTTTTCACCGGTATGTATTCTTAAATGCCTAATGAGATGAGATTTATTTGAGAAACGTTTTTGACAGTGGTTACAGACAAAGGGCTTTTCACCGGTATGTATTCTTAAATGCCTAATGAGATGAGATTTATCTGAGAAGCGTTTTTGACAGTGGTTACAGACAAAGGGCTTTTCACCGGTATGTATTCTTGAATGCCTAATGAGATTAGATTTATTTGAGAAGCGTTTTTGACAGTGGTTACAGACAAAGGGCTTTTCACCGGTATGTGTTCTTGAATGCTTTGTGAGATCAGATTTATCTGAGAAGCGTTTTTGACAGTGGTTACAGACAAAGGGCTTTTCACCGGTATGTATTCTTAAATGCCTAATGAGATTAGATTTATATGAGAAACGTTTTTGACAGTGGTTACAGACAAAGGGCTTTTCACCGGTATGTATTCTTGAATGCGTAATGAGATGAGATTTTTTGAGAAGCGGTTTTGACAGTGGTTACAGACAAAGGGTTTTTCCACGGAATGTATTCTTAAATGTTCTGTGAGTTGAGATTTATACAAAAAGTGTTTTTCACATTGTTCACAGGCAAAGCCCTTTATCAGCAAATCGTGATTGAGCTTTGATTTTGATTTGCATCTCTCTTGACATTGTGTACCCCTGTCGAATTTTTGACCTGAATGAAGTAAAAAATGTTAAATATTTTTAATAATAGATTACATTGAATATTAAGTATTAAATTTACCTTTATTCAATAAAATGATATTCAAGTGTTTCTTGAATAGAGTGGATATTTTCATCTTAATGCATTTTTTCAGATGTTTTTCAAGAAATACTTCGCTAATGAACATCATGTTACAATAGCAACACGGATGAAGTGGCCCTGAAATACACCACAATAAAAAAGTCACTTGAAATTATAAACCCAAGTTTATATTCTAGAATTAAAAAAAAACATTTATGAATTTGGTAATAGGAAAAAAGTCTGACAGAAAAAAAAACTGAATTAATAGTTAATATTGTAATATTATTGTAGGTCTTACTTATTATGGTCCCTGCTATTTAAATGGCCTTCCCTCACAACCATACATAGTTCTATGATTTATATTATACATGAAGAGAATGTACAATTTATTCATTTGAAAATTATAGACAATATATTAAATATTAAATTAGACAAATAATACACCCGTCGGAAAATTAAATTATCATTATAATATATTTTAAAGAAAATCTTAAGAGGGTGTCATCTACTAGATCCGAGATGAAATATTTTATATTTAAATATTACAAATTAAATCGACTCAGAGTGCTAAAATTATCAATTATGGGCAATCTGATATATAATTAATAACAGACACATGTTGTAGAGGTTAATTAGTAGAATATTAGCCATTTGCAACCAAACTGGTATCATTCACATTAACGTTGTTATTAATGTTTTAAGATTTCAACCGTCCACCATTTCCACCCCCTTGGGGCTGAAGGCATCAAAAAGTAATCACTTCTTGTTTACATCAAACCTAAATTTTGTGGAAAATTTTATTGCAATCGGTGAACCTTGCGGCCTGCAGAGCAACCACAAAATTGTGATACATACCAACCCCCCCCCCCCCACCACACACACCTATACCGGGTGAGTTTTTTATCTTGAGACAGTCTTATAACTCAAAAACAGTGCATTATATGAAAAAAAGTTTCAAATAAAAGTTTATTTATATCGAGGGGGAAACTAAACTAGGCTATTGTTTGCCGACCTAGAATAAGCTTTTAAGGGTATTTCGAGGTAAACTTCTGTTTTTTAAAAGGAAACCTATATGTTTCTGTACATATTCTGAATCTACAAAAAAAACTGAACAACTTTTATTAGAACTATTTTTTTATATGACATCAAAAAAAAAAAATATTATATCAATTAGATCTCTAAAAAAAACTTAATAATTATTTTTAACAATCATTCAACTTAATTATCAAATAATAATGATCAAATAATTAATTATTAAATAGATATTTATTAAATCGAAAAGTCACAACAATGAAAACAAGTGATTATAATGATCTTAAAACTACATTATACACCGATTTAAGAAATTATTTTCTACTTAATTGAACTACTTAAAAGTATTGAGTTTAAAAAAGTCTATTTCTCGTGTCAATCTAGTAGTATTGTATTATCACAATAAAAATGGAGCATATTTTGTTTAAGACAGAATTGAAATGGTCTTAATTTATGGTGAATGTGGAAAAAGTGTTAGGGGTTGCAATTGAAATGGATGGCGAGCGCTTTCCTGATAGAAATACACCCTCTCAAGCTTCATTTCATCGTATTGTAAATTTGTTAAAAAAAACAGGTAATATAAAGGCTAGGAAGAAACTTTAAAAGGCCAAAATAACGAAATTGGAACTGGAATTCATCCAGAAGACTTGCGATACATTCAAGAATGTCTCAATTAAATTATCAATTATTATTAAATTATTTATTTAATAATTAAATATTTGATCATTATTATTTGATAATTAAGTTGAATGATTGTTAAAAATAATTATTAGAATTTATTTTTGAGATTTAATTGATTTAATATTTTTTATTATAATCTCTTAAATCGGTGTATAATTAAGATTTAAGATCATTATAAACACTTATTTTCATATAATATAAATAAACTTTTATTTGAATTTTTTTTCATATAATGCACTGTTTTTGAGTTATAAGACTGTCTCAAGATAAAAAACTCACCCGGTATATATATAGTACCTGGCGACCGAGCGATGCTCGGTAAATCTTTGCTTCAGTTAATAGCTATATATTAATCCCCGAAACCACCCTCACCCCCCGGAACCCCCCCCCCCACACTTCAGCCCACTTCCTGCACCCTTCCATCCTACCCCAAAGCTACACCCCCACATCGCCCGCGGACCCCCTCCACTACACCACCACAACTACCCATATAAATAAACTTTTATTTGAAAACCGTAGAAACTATGTTTTTCGTTTTATTTTTCATTGATAAAGGGAGAAATTCGCCCGAAACATTTGGGTTTAATTAAACATTGTATTATAAAAGATTTGTATTTATTTCAAGCATATAAAAATCAATAAAAAATTTTTTTTTTTATATCCATTATGAATATACAGATGACAACCTTCAATCAAAATCCATTATTTATATTTAAATAAATAGTAATTATTCTCTAGATGGATATTTTTGAATATTTGATAATTTATCATATACTAACCTGTATAAATAGGGTAATTTTGGGGATTATTCAGAATCTTATTGATATCAATAATTCGATAGGCTTCCATTATGCTTATATATTGAAAAAATACGAATTAACTCTTCAAAATAAAGAAATAATTAAAATATCAAAATCTACCAAATGACAGAAGGACGATGTATATTCTAAGATGGAGGAATAGTAAGAGTTTCAACTTTTAATCGAAAGATGGCAGCACTGAGACGAATTTAAAAAATGATCAAATGAAATTAAACTAAAAAGAAAATAATTTATTCTAAAGTAAAAAATTCATAGATTCTAACGGTGAAAATAAAAGCACAGGTGTTTTAGCATTTTAATCTTACGACGTTTTAATAATTATTTTAGAAATTGAATTTAACAAAAAAATGCAATTTTAAAATTGTAATTTCAATTTTTTATTAAAATTATCATATACTAGATTCTTTAATTTCAATGATTTATTTATACGAATTATTTAGAAATTAGTAATTAAATTTGAAAAGAATTCTTAACACGAATGGGGATTAGTAATATTTTGGCCGGAAAATTTTAAAATAACAGCTTGTTTTTGAGAGCTGATCCGAGATAATGCTGGGCTCAGATCTAAGGTTTACAAGGATATTTTAAAAAATCTGGTTATATATATTTTTCCCTTTAATTGTACATCAAACTCTACCAGTATGCCAAAATTCAGCATTCTAGGATGAGGGGAAGTACCCTAGAATTTTGATTAGTCATTCAGTCAGTGGGTTCTTGTAATTTGGACGGTATAAGCAATAGGAATTTGAAATTTGATAATTTATAGTTGAGCTCATGGCAAAGTTTTATGGAAAAACAAATCCAGCCATGTTGAGGTTTACATTTAGAAGTTTCACAGGGTTTAAAATGGTAGTGGAAGGCCCTCTTTGCTGGGGCACTGCCCCCCGGGCCCCCATATGATTTATAATTCAAATAAACAAATTAGATACTAATATATTACTTACAATAAATTACACTTTGTGAATTGTAATTAATTAATTGCAAAAGTTTCTGAGGATTATCTATCTGAATATTGATTGTCTATACAGTGAACTCCAGATGATTCGGGCTAATGATGGGGAGAGGCGGAACGGATAATCGAAAAACAGGCATAATCCGAACTATAATTATTTATTTTTAAAATACAATATATAATACATTTCTAACGAACACAATTATTTTAACATTTTTAATGTTCATTATTATTAAGAAAAACTGTTAATTTGGTTTGTTTGCAGGAATCTTTTTGTCAAGTAGAATGGCTTCAAATTCGCGCCTTGAGTTTGGTGTAGGGTTTTTGAATGAGCCAATCTGTGTGTTGGCACCTCTGAATTTCGGGGAGATGAGATGACATGTTTTTCGAACAAAGAAGTTAGTTTAAGTTCATAGATGAAAGTTGTTGAATAATTGTTATTATTGTAGGAAATTAATTGTTTAATTAAGCATTTAATTTAAAAGTGAATTATATTGAATTCTGTTTAAGATCATGTTTGACAGATGTCCCGTCTGGGCTTTGTGCCCTTGTGAAGGCCGAAATTCTTTCTTTGTAGCGAGCCTTTTGTGTTCGAGAGGGCTGGCCGGCTGACACTCATATGAATGTGTATAGGTGTACGTGTTTCAGCTGAGAGGCAGTCGTTGACAAGGGCTGTAAGCTGCCGTTACCCTCACCCCACTTATATGCATGTGTGTGTGTAAGTGTATGCGTGGCGACTGAAGGAATGTTGGTTGCAGCTGCAAGTCAGTCAGTAGAAAACGAGCCCTGGTCGAAATGACATGTTTGTCGATTTGATAGCAAGTGTACGATGATAGTTATAAGATGATGTGTATTACGATGTTTTCACGATGACCCCCTAGACACGAATATGTATAACCCCCTTTGTGTAAATAAATATATATATATATAAAGAATGAATTAGTGTATTATTATTTCACCCCTATTAGCGAAGGGGGTGAAAACCCCCGCCCCTCCTACAAGTGGGGGCTCGTCCGGGATGAATCGTAAGGGGTGAAAACCCCCGCCCCTTTCTACATTATATAGTCAAGTTATTGTCGAGTTATTGTTTTGTATTTGGAAAAGTTTTGTTATATATATATATAATCTTCAAGTTGTTATTAAATATAAATTGTTAAAACAAATTTATTAACCTATTTATTTCCTTTGTTAACATTCGTTCAGGATTCAAATTCGAATCCCCATACCTTAATCTAATATTGAATAAGTAATTCGACACTTTTAATGATTTTTTAATATCTGTTTGAATTTTTCTAAGAGCTATAGGTATTATGTCGTTATACACGAATTCCCATTGGTCGATGTACTCCAAAAAAATGTCAACAGAATTCAGGGCCGTGTTGAGAATAAATGCGATTGATAATGTCTTCTTACATTAACATATAATTTTTTTACTTTATCCAATGCAAAGCATAGGTAAAGTATTGTAATCGCTCTCGGGGCAAGCGTGGCTTCAAAGTGTCCTCAGGTAAAGACTACGGAACCCATGGACTCAATTAAAGTCACAAATTGTAGTATTCAATTAGGTTGAATTTTAGCACGTGACGGTTTTGCCAAAAATTACAAGGGGTCTCGTCGAGAGGCCAAAAAGTGTGATTTTTTCATTTAGTGCGTGCGGATGGATGGATGGATGGAAGTATGTTATCGTTTTTTTGGCCCACGATTTTTTCCACACCGTTTTTTTTTTAATGCAATCGAATGCAAGAAGGGGTGCACCAGTAAAGATGTAGCCCCTATGGATCTCAAAAGACCCTTGCATTACCGAAGAGAAGGGAAAGTTGATTAAGTGAGAGGGTGTAGACGAAGGTGTCTATGCACTCTGGTTTTGAAGGTTTGAAGATCATAGGTGCTGGGAAAGATAGAGGCTGGGAGAGAGTTCCAGTTCCTTAAATCTTATACATTATATGTATCATATTAGCAAAAATTTATTAATTAAATATATAATATATAAAGTAAAAATTATTTACTAAATTCTTTTTATTAATAATCATTTAGTACCTGGAGCCACCGAGCGATGCACGGTAACTTTTTACTTCAGTTAAAAGCTATAAATTAATATTATTATTAATTTAAAATTGTGATAAAAATACAAATAAATATATATAGTATATAGTAATGAAATAGATTATTAAGATTCTCTATGAATTAGGCACTTTGCGTTTATTCCATAAAATCTATAGTTATTTCCCGTTACAGCGTCAAAAAGAAAAAATATTGTAATAGTTGAACAAATATACTACAAGTGACAAATCTAATATTCTATTCAGAGTTACATCTTCAATATTAAGTGCGTCAAATAATTTAACACTCGTCGAGAAATTGACTTGGAATTTAAAATGAATCTGATAATTGATCAATGATTTATAAAATGTATTTTTAAATGGATTATGAGACTTGACCTATGTTTGAAGGCCTTTGTGCAATGAGCACACTTGAAAGGCGTCTCTTCAGTATGTGTTCTTGAATGCTCTGTGAGATTAGATTTATTTGAGAAACGTTTTTGACAGTGGTTACAGACAAAGGGCTTTTCACCGGTATGTATTCTTGAATGCGTAATGAGATGAGATTTATTTGAGAAGCGTTTTTGACAGTGGTTACAGACAAAGGGCTTTTCACCGGTATGTGTTCTTGAATGCTTTGTGAGATGAGATTTATTTGAGAAGCGTTTTTGACAGTGGTTACAGACAAAGGGCTTTTCACCGGTATGTATTCTTGAATGCTCTGTGAGATGAGATTTATTTGAGAAACGTTTTTGACAGTGGTTACAGACAAAGGGCTTTTCACCGGTATGTATTCTTAAATGCCTAATGAGATGAGATTTATTTGAGAAGCGTTTTTGACAGTGGTTACAGACAAAGGGCTTTTCACCGGTATGTGTTCTTGAATGCTCTGTGAGATTAGATTTAGATGAGAAACGTTTTTGACAGTGGTTACAGACAAAGGGCTTTTCACCGGTATGTATTCTTAAATGCCTAATGAGATGAGATTTATTTGAGAAACGTTTTTGACAGTGGTTACAGACAAAGGGCTTTTCACCGGTATGTGTTCTTGAATGCTTTGTGAGATCAGATTTATTTGAGAAGCGTTTTTGACAGTGGTTACAGACAAAGGGCTTTTCACCGGTATGTATTCTTAAATGCCTAATGAGATCAGATTTATTTGAGAAACGTTTTTGACAGTGGTTACAGACAAAGGGCTTTTCACCGGTATGTATTCTTAAATGCCTAATGAGATTAGATTTATTTGAGAAACGTTTTTGACAGTGGTTACAGACAAAGGGCTTTTCACCGGTATGTATTCTTGAATGCGTAATGAGATGAGATTTTTTTGAGAAGCGGTTTTGACAGTGGTTACAGACAAAGGGTTTTTCCACGGAATGTATTCTTAAATGTTCTGTGAGTTGAGATTTATACAAAAAGTGTTTTTCACATTGTTCACAGGCAAAGCCCTTTATCAGCAAATCGTGATTGAGCTTTGATTTTGATTTGCATCTCTCTTGACATTGTGTACCCCTGTCGAATTTTTGACCTGAATGAAGTAAAAAATGTTAAATATTTTTAATAATAGATTACATTGAATATTAAGTATTAAATTTACCTTTATTCAATAAAATGATATTCAAGTGTTTCTTGAATAGAGTGGATATTTTCATCTTAATGCATTTTTTCAGATGTTTTTCAAGAAATACTTCGCTAATGAACATCATGTTACAATAGCAACACGGATGAAGTGGCCCTGAAATACACCACAATAAAAAAGTCACTTGAAATTATAAACCCAAGTTTATATTCTAGAATTAAAAAAAAACATTTATGAATTTGGTAATAGGAAAAAAGTCTGACAGAAAAAAAAACTGAATTAATAGTTAATATTGTAATATTATTGTAGGTCTTACTTATTATGGTCCCTGCTATTTAAATGGCCTTCCCTCACAACCATACATAGTTCTATGATTTATATTATATATGAAGAGAATGTACAATTTATTCATTTGAAAATTATAGACAATATATTAAATATTAAATTAGACAAATAATACACCCGTCGGAAAATTAAATTATCATTATAATATATTTTAAAGAAAATCTTAAGAGGGTGTCATCTACTAGATCCGAGATGAAATATTTTATATTTAAATATTACAAATTAAATCGACTCAGAGTGCTAAAATTATCAATTATGGGCAATCTGATATATAATTAATAACAGACACATGTTGTAGAGGTTAATTAGTAGAATATTAGCCATTTGCAACCAAACTGGTATCATTCACATTAACGTTGTTATTAATGTTTTAAGATTTCAACCGTCCACCATTTCCACCCCCTTGGGGCTGAAGGCATCAAAAAGTAATCACTTCTTGTTTACATCAAACCTAAATTTTGTGGAAAATTTTATTGCAATCGGTGAACCTTGCGGCCTGCAGAGCAACCACAAAATTGTGATACATACCAACCCCCCCCCCCCCCCACACACACACCTATACCGGGTGAGTTTTTTATCTTGAGACAGTCTTATAACTCAAAAACAGTGCATTATATTAAAAAAAGTTTCAAATAAAAGTTTATTTATATCGAGGGGGAAACTAAACTAGGCTATTGTTTGCCGACCTAGAATAAGCTTTTAAGGGTATTTCGAGGTAAACTTCTGTTTTTTAAAAGGAAACCTATATGTTTCTGTACATATTCTGAATCTACAAAAAAAACTGAACAACTTTTATTAGAACTATTTTTTTATATGACATCAAAAAAAAAAGAAATATTATATCAATTAGATCTCTAAAAAAAACTTAATAATTATTTTTAACAATCATTCAACTTAATTATCAAATAATAATGATCAAATAATTAATTATTAAATAGATATTTATTAAATCGAAAAGTCACAACAATGAAAACAAGTGATTATAATGATCTTAAAACTACATTATACACCGATTTAAGAAATTATTTTCTACTTAATTGAACTACTTAAAAGTATTGAGTTTAAAAAAGTCTATTTCTCGTGTCAATCTAGTAGTATTGTATTATCACAATAAAAATGGAGCATATTTTGTTTAAGACAGAATTGAAATGGTCTTAATTTATGGTGAATGTGGAAAAAGTGTTAGGGGTTGCAATTGAAATGGATGGCGAGCGCTTTCCTGATAGAAATACACCCTCTCAAGCTTCATTTCATCGTATTGTAAATTTGTTAAAAAAAACAGGTAATATAAAGGCTAGGAAGAAACTTTAAAAGGCCAAAATAACGAAATTGGAACTGGAATTCATCCAGAAGACTTGCGATACATTCAAGAATGTCTCAATTAAATTATCAATTATTATTAAATTATTTATTTAATAATTAAATATTTGATCATTATTATTTGATAATTAAGTTGAATGATTGTTAAAAATAATTATTAGAATTTATTTTTGAGATTTAATTGATTTAATATTTTTTATTATAATCTCTTAAATCGGTGTATAATTAAGATTTAAGATCATTATAAACACTTATTTTCATATAATATAAATAAACTTTTATTTGAATTTTTTTTCATATAATGCACTGTTTTTGAGTTATAAGACTGTCTCAAGATAAAAAACTCACCCGGTATATATATAGTACCTGGCGACCGAGCGATGCTCGGTAAATCTTTGCTTCAGTTAATAGCTATATATTAATCCCCGAAACCACCCTCACCCCCCGGAACCCCCCCCCCCCACTTCAGCCCACTTCCTGCACCCTTCCATCCTACCCCAAAGCTACACCCCCACATCGCCCGCGGACCCCCTCCACTACACCACCACAACTACCCATATAAATAAACTTTTATTTGAAAACCGTAGAAACTATGTTTTTCGTTTTATTTTTCATTGATAAAGGGAGAAATTCGCCCGAAACATTTGGGTTTAATTAAACATTGTATTATAAAAGATTTGTATTTATTTCAAGCATATAAAAATCAATAAAAAATTTTTTTTTTTATATCCATTATGAATATACAGATGACAACCTTCAATCAAAATCCATTATTTATATTTAAATAAATAGTAATTATTCTCTAGATGGATATTTTTGAATATTTGATAATTTATCATATACTAACCTGTATAAATAGGGTAATTTTGGGGATTATTCAGAATCTTATTGATATCAATAATTCGATAGGCTTCCATTATGCTTATATATTGAAAAAATACGAATTAACTCTTCAAAATAAAGAAATAATTAAAATATCAAAATCTACCAAATGACAGAAGGACGATGTATATTCTAAGATGGAGGAATAGTAAGAGTTTCAACTTTTAATCGAAAGATGGCAGCACTGAGACGAATTTAAAAAATGATCAAATGAAATTTTTTTTTTTTTTTTTTTTTTTAATGATAATGATGAGAGAAGGAGTTACACCAAAAGGTGCAACCCCTAAAGGCCTCGGTTGGCCCCTCCATCGTGAAAAGAAGAAGAAAGAATTTTATGGGTTGGGCGGAGGTCGAAGGTATCTGTGGATACGGGTCTTAAATAGCTTAAGGTTATAAGTCGCGGGAAAGATGGTGGCAGGGAGCGAGTTCCAGTCTCTGGAGGTCATAGGAATAAAAGAGTTGGCGAAAGCGCTTGTTCGACTTTTATCCAATTTGACAGCGAAGGGGTGCTGAGCGTTAGAAAACCGCGTGTTTCTCGTAAAGAGGGCATTAGGGGGATAAGAGATTTCAGCTCGACTGAACAGACACCGTGATAGTATCTGTAGTACAGGGAAAGGGCAGAAACGGTTCTTCGGTGAGCCAGGGAGTCGAGTGAGTTGGTTAGAGCCGGGTCTCCTATTAGTTTAATTGCTCGCTTCTGAATTGCATCCAGTGTAGCAAGAGAATGCTTGGATGCACCCCTCCACAGATGAGAGCCATATTCGAGACAGGGACGAATTTGAGCCTTATACAGCATAAGAAGTTGACTGGGAGTATAACAGCGTCTAGACCTAAATAGGAGACCAAGCTTGCGCGCTGCAGCTTTAGCAGTGGTTGAGATATGGTCATTCCATGAAAGGTCAGACCCTAGAGTTACGCCTAGCATTGAAATTTTATCCCTGAATTCTAGTGAGTTTGAGTCGAATGATATGTTTGGGAGGTTTCTGTCGACGCGCCTAGAAATAAGGCAACACTGAGTTTTCCCTGCATTGAAGTTAACTAAGTTTTGGGATCCCCAGTTTTTAAGTTTGCACAAGTCTAAATTAATTGAAGAGGCAATGTCTGCACGGTTTTTATGCGATGCAGGGGCGTTATGTAGGGTGCTGTCATCTGCGTAACAATGTACCGGATTGGAGGGCAAGTTTAGAAGGTCGTTGATATAGATAAGAAAAAGCGTAGGGGAGATAACCGATCCCTGAGGAACTCCAGCGTTGGTGTGGAAGGGGGAAGATGATATTCCATCGATGACAACCTTAATACTACGGTCTGAAAGAAAACTTTCGAGCAACTTACAGAGTTTCGGTGCAAGGCCGACGGAGGTCAATTTGGCAAGAAGATTTTTGTGCCAGACCATATCGAAGGCTTTTGAAATGTCTAAAGCTACCGCGAGGGTTTCATTCCCGGCCTCCAGGGTTTTGTTCCAGATATGAGTTACATATGCTAGGATGTCACCAGTCGACCGGAATTTCCTGAAGCCGTATTGCCTATCGTGGATAAATTTATTTGACTCTAAGTGTCGTAGAACTTGCTCGTTGATGGCCTTTTCCATGATTTTGGATAAGACAGAAGTGATTGCTATGGGTCGATAGTTTTTTATGTTGGAAGAATCGCCTTTTTTCTTAATTGGTTGGATTCTGGCTAGTTTCCAGGCTTCAGGAAATATTCCAGAGTTATAGGAGAGATTGTATAATTTGGATAGTATAGGAGCAAGTTCAGGGGCGCACTTTTTAATGAGAATGGCAGGGATATCGTCGGGGCCAGCAGAAGAGTTTTTCTTTAGATTCCGGATGATCTTTAGAATTGCTGGTATCCTGAAAACAGTATCTGACATTATATTAGTACTGGGGGGTATGTGGGTGGTTCTAGCCCTTTGTCGTCCAGGTTTGAGTTGGACGCGAAATTAAACTAAAAAGAAAATAATTTATTCTAAAGTAAAAAATTCATAGATTCTAACGGTGAAAATAAAAGCACAGGTGTTTTAGCATTTTAATCTTACGACGTTTTAATAATTATTTTAGAAATTGAATTTAACAAAAAAATGCAATTTTAAAATTGTAATTTCAATTTTTTATTAAAATTATCATATACTAGATTCTTTAAATTTTTCATTAAATTGAAGGGTTGGTTTTGTCACAAATATAATAAAACAACAATTCTAATAACTATTAGAATTATTTAATTGATAACTATACAGTTTCGGTCACCACTGGTCGACCATCCTCAGTAGTTCCAAAAATTGAAATGAAACATTTATTTACATTTTTTCTTTTTATAGAGAATTATATAACACAAAATTTTTTTACAATAATTTGAAATCATACATACATCTCGTTCAAGAACCGGAATTTGTCATTTCACATGAAACATTCATTCTTAAATCTTCAATATAGATACATCACACAATTCATTACAATCACACACATACATATATATAGCAACAATTTATAAAAACGTTTATCACTGAACTAGAAACTATTTTGAATTAATGATTATATTAAATACTATTTTCAATTTTATTTTTTTCTAATTATCTCATTGCATCGTCAATTATTATACAATTAAAAAACCCATTATAAATAATCCATTCTAGAAACACATTATAAGTTAAATTCATTCTTTATTTTTAATTTTTTATTAATGAAATATCAAAATACACATCTCCCTATTACATTTTTCTTATAAAATCAATACATGTTTAATCAATATACTAAATCAAATCAATATTCTCACAACAATGACACAATGAGACTATAACATTCTGATATGTTTTCCGAATCCATTTTGAAATTTACACAATTATCGATATCCTTCAATATATAAAGAGATTCTTTTATTTTTCTCTTGGTCCAATTTTTCTCATAATCTAGTATCTTAACTCCTTCAAAATCGAAACTATGCTCGTTGTCAATAGCATGAATGGATAACGCGGAGACCAATTTATTTCCATTAATCGATGAAATATGTTCTTTAATTCTTTGTCTCAAATGTCTTGAAGTCTCACCTATATATTTGTGTGTTTTTTTATCTTTTTTACATGAATCACAGACCATCTCATAAACAACCCCCATTTTATCAAGTTTTTCAAGATGAGTCTTATTATTGAATATGTTCATGAGTGGCCTGCCAACACTGTGTACTAATTTTATGTCATTATTATTCAGAATTCTCAAGATTTTCGCAGATAAATCATGAATATATGGGATGGAGCCTTTAATAATTTTATCTTCTTTTTTAATCACTTCCGTTACTAATTTATTTTTTCTATATTTAGTTAGAACTTTATTGAAAAATTGTTTCGAATATCCATTGCTTTCACATTTCTTTTGCAAATCAATCAATCTTATGTCTCTGTAGCTCTCATCACATATTCTATCCAATCTACCTATTTCTCCATATATTAAACTAATCTTATGCTGAAGTGGCTGTATTGATTTAAAGTTCAACATTCTATTTGATTTTGAATCTTTCACATACAGGTCTGTCCTCAAACGTTCCTCAACTCTGACAATTTTAATATCCAAAAAACTGATGTTATTGTTTATTTCTTTTTCATATGTGAAGTCTAAATTATCATTGAAACTATTAAGCGCCTCTATACAAAGGTCTACGCTGTTCTTCTTAACAATAGCCAGGCTATCATCAACATATTGTATAAATAGTTTCAACTTCATTGGTTTTATTACATCAACATATATTTTATCCATCACTAAGTCCGCAATAATGGGACTGAGACATCCTCCTATTGGAACTCCTTTTAATTGTTTGTAAATGTTATTATCATGTCTGAAAAAACAATTGTCGAGACACAGACCTATAGCTTCAATGAACTGCTTTTCCGTCAGATATGTATATTTCTCAATTTCACTCCATCTTTCTTTCATGATCCTATAAACAAGATCAATCGGAATACTTGGAAATAGGTTTCGTACATCAAATGAAATCAAAGTCTCATCATGCTGTATCGTTATTTCTTGTATTATATCTACAACCATGTATGAGTTTTTTACTCTGACCTCACTTGAGATTATATTTTTTAAGATATTAGCAATGTATCGCCGACAGCCATGTTAAATTGATAACCGAAGGTTCTATAAAGTACGATTATAGTAGCTGTTAAAGATTGTATATTTGTGATTAAATTTGTTAAGAGTTTAAATTTGATTTAAATCACCCACAATTAATTATAATAATTTACTGAACACGAACAAATAATATACACTATAGCGAGAACGTTTCGATCGGCTTATTCGAGGATCGTTCTCAAGTATAAAAGCACCCACTCCGAAGATCGTCAGTTGAGCTAAAAGCGGAGTGGATGCTCATATTTGAAAACTTTGTCGTTATAGTGAAAGTATTATTTGTTCGTGTTCAATGATTCATTAATTATGTGTGATTTAAACCAAATTTAAACTGTGTATGACGTATGAAGGATTTCAATTTGCCGATGGTAATAGATTTAAATTTTCTTAGGAAATCATAAGATGGTATCATCTAATAGATCCGATGGAATGGATTATTTTTAATTATATGTCAGAAGGGTTGTTTTTCACCCCCTCGGGAATCGAACCCGAGTGCCAGTAACATCCGCAAATTGAAATCTCTCCTATTCAATTAGGAAAAGTCATTCCATTGCCCTTCAAATGTTGAACCTCTTCAAAATTCGAAACACTCAACGACCTTCATTTAAACTAAATGGCATGGCTATGTGTTTAAATTTAGAATCACTAGATCGCGAAATTTTACAAATGAAAATTTAAATCTTTAAATAAAATATTTAACGCGTTTACATGTGTCAGAGGGTTTCACACCTCATACAGGGTAGCCAAATGGCCCGGATTACTGTTACTGGCACTCGGGTTCGATTCCCGAGGGAATGAAAAACAACCCTTCTCACATATAATTAAAAATAATCCATTCCATCGGATCCAATAGATGACACCATTTTATGATTTTCTAACAAATTTAAACTCTTACGATTTAACGGCAAAATGTTTATATTTCCAAAACGAAGAATTTAGATTTTGAGCTTCCTAGCTTCAGAAATATTAGTTCCAAAATGGAGAAAAAAATTACCTATTAAAAATAAAATTTTCAAGAGTTGATGATTACTTTTGAGCTGAAATTTGGCTAAAATGCTCATATTAATTAGTCAATTAATATGCGATATATTAAATAATATGAGATTTTTAGCCGAATTTCAGCTCAAAAGTAATCATCAACTCTAGAAAATCTTATTTTTGTTAATTTTCTTTCTCCATTTTCGAATTGATATTTCTGAAACTGGAATCCCTTCTGAAATATTTTTGTAGGTGCCCCAAAACTTTCCCTGTAAAAACACAATTTACCTTACAATATACCCATCGGTATATTGTATAATGAAATTGCAAAAGGAAGCGAATTGGAGAATAAGGGTTAAAATAATATTTTTATATTTCATTTTTTAGATTTTATTAAAATTTCCACATCAATATATTTTATTAATTAAATAAATCCGATAAGAAATTCTTTTAAAATAAGTTGGTCTAAATATATAATTTACTTAACAAATTTCATATTAAAATTAACTTCACATTTAAATTTAAATAGAAAGAGAGAATTACTGCATGTTTGAATGAGTCTTAAAGAGAGTTATTAAATAATCCGTTTGAATTTCAGTGGAAAAACAATACAATTTATAATTTTGATTTAAAAAAAGAATTGAATACTTGAAATTGAGCAGTCGGATGGAGAAGTAAGAAATTTTGTGACGAGACAAAAACAACGCAAAACATTCTCCTCAACTCCGGACTCTTACGGAGAGCTCAACTCTGGACTCTTAGGCCCGGTTGTATGTCGCAAAGTAAATGCTTTTTACCACTACCCAAGGAAGATGGTAAATTGAGGCACTGGGATGACCAATCAGATGACAGGAACATTCAGTGGCTGTCATCTGATTGGCCATCCCAGTGGCTCCATTTACCATCTCCCTTGGGTAGTGGTAAAAAGCATTTACTTTGCGACATACAACCGGGCCTTAGAGAGAGCTTCTCGAACTTGAGCATAGAAGAAAAACATCTAACTTGATCTATAGAGAGAGAGAGAGAGGCATACATACTACATTTTGATATTATACACTCGTCACTCAAAGCTCGCAAAAATCATCACTTTTTCCATACTTCTCAACGCATATATTAATTGGAGCTAACTCGCTACCAGGAGGGAAGCCAACGAAATAATTGGGACTTCATCGTGCCGAATCTGCCAGACGCCGATAATTACATACAGGCGCATCTGGAAATCCCAAGATTGGTGCCTGAATTATAATTGGGGTCCAGCTTACGGAAGGACGGATAATACTATACCTTTGGTCCACGAGGCGTGTAATATCGTCACATATATATATATATATATATATATATTCTTAATAAACCCATTTGATACTGTTCAATTCAATTATTGATTCTCAAAGCAAAAAATAATAAATTCACATAAATTCTCAAAACAAAAACTTACTATTATTGAAAACTTACACATCCCTCCTTTTTGTATTATTTGCATTTTTTTATTAATTTTTTTAACTTGCATTCCATAACGTAGATTATTTTTAAATTCAATCAATTTCAGTTTTTAAGCATTGAGAGCAGAAACCATGAGAAACACCCACCACCATTTACAATCACAAACCAACATCCAAAGTACTTATTACCCACTGCAACCTCGACTATTTGTTTTAATAAAAAAAAAATTCCCACTGAATATTTTGTTCTGTGGATTGACCCCCCCACCCATGAAAATTTTCTGGCTACGCCACTGGAGAACAAAACAGCCAGCCCCACACAGAAAAATCCATAATTTAATACTATGATAAAAGGCATTGATAAAATTATAGTTTGAAAAAACTAAAAAACATGCTTTTCTGAGTAATGCACTAAAAAGTAGAAAATTATGTAATAAACTTTTTTATGTCCAATAACTAATACAAAAAGCGTGGGGGCCCTTCTTTTACTTTTAATTAATTTCGACAAAGTGTCCCACGTTTTTTGACTTAGTTATTGGACATAAAAAAGTTTATTACATTATTTTCTACTTTTTCGTTCATTACTGACAAAAGCATGTTTTTTAGTTTTTTTAACCTATAAATTATTTTTTTTACTTTTTAGTCTTAAAATGGGTACAATTCTAAGAGTACATCGCTAAACTAAAACTAAATTTGACAAGAGTTTAGTATATTTTTCCTAATTTCACCCCAAATTTTGGTTGAGTTTGGACCAACAGGGACTCTAATTTCCACCCCCCCCCCCCCCGCTTAATTTTTGTATTTTTACCATTCTGGGGGCCCACAGCTTTTCATATGCATATTCCGGCCCCCCTGCAAGCTTTGTTCACCGAAATTTCAATTCGAATCCTATTTATATGTACCTATAATCTTTTTTTAACAGCCAATCTCTTTTTTTTTTAGACTGAATTTCCTGAAAATGATATTCTTCCCGAAACATCAGAAGCCATCATCTCATCCCTCCGAGGAATTCTACGAAAACGAAACAACTCCATCTATAGTCCAACATCCAAAAGAATCTCCATTCATTTGGTTAGTTATTCATGCTCAATTGAATAAAAAAATATTTTTTTATTTCTATATATAGTATAAATATATTGGGTGTATATTTTATCTTTGTTTTTATATCTATCATACATATTATATATATTTTGTTAAATTATTAAAGGAGACAATATAAAAGATTGTGCATCTTCTGCTGGAAATTTTTTTTCTCTCTTATATTGTCTCCTTTAATTTATAAAAATTCTGCTTGTTTGAAAGTATCGCGCCTTTTGGTTTGAGGGTTGTGAGGCCTCAAGGCAGCTGTCTTCAACTTTATAAGAATTAATCAAATGTGCTGGTTTCGATTAACTAGTCATAAATTTTAATTTTCTCATTAATATATCAAAGAATAATTGATACGTCAACAAGAATTATTTTGACCGCGCTGATTTGAAAAAAGATATTTTTATCTCGCGAGACTACTGCGGATTACGCTATTGGAGTCTGCGGAGTATTAAGTCTGGACCAAGAGAGAAAAGATGTAATCCACCTAGCTACAATCCAACGTCATTTCGCGTATAGCCCGTATATAACATCTGAGATTTCCAATTCACTCGGTGATCCATCCAAATGTCTAGCGGGCTATACGCGAAATGACGTTGGATTGTAGCTAGGTGGATTACATCTTTTTCTCTCTTGGTCCAGACTTAATACTCCGCAGACTCCAATAGCGTAATCCGCAGTAGTCTCGCGAGATAAAAATATCTTTTTTCAAATCAGCGCGGTCAAAATAATTCTTGTTGACGTATCAATTATTCTTTGATATATTAATGAGAAAATTAAAATTTATTTAATATCATTATTTCAAGTTAGAAATATATAAGTTCAAATATTATTTTCACTCAATATTTGACAAAAATTCCCTACATTAGAGTCGCGATCGAATAAAAGATGGATGCAAAGGAAGCTTTCTTCAAAGGCCATTAGATAATAAAGATATTAGTTGAGTTGATCAGCTGGGTGGAAACAATCAATGGAATTTGGCGGTGTGTATCCCGGTTGAAGCTCCATCAAACTGCCTAGATATGTTTCTCTGTAGGTACTTGGTTGCCCAGAGAATGTGGAAGTACGTGTGGTAGAAGCCGTGGGTTACTGTCAATGATGAATAGTAGTAAATCCTTGGATACAAAGAAAAATAATTAAAGAAAGTAACATGTGGATAATTAATTTGAACATGAGAAAAATAACGGAATACACTCATCTTGGATCCAATACAAAAGCTTATAATAAATTATAGAATGAATTTAATTGAATAACCATGTCTCAATATAAATTATTTTACATATATACCTATATATGTTAAAAAATGAATAACTAGCTCTCAATTTTTAAATATAAAAAACCCTAACGTAAGACATTATGGGCTAGTTAGGCCAACTGCAATAGTGCTTGAAAAACTTTACAAAATTTAAAATACTGTAACAAAAATTAATTCGCCAGTTGTGACTCCGTCTTACAGTCGGTCTACCAGATACAAACTTTTACTGTATGTACGATTGATAAGTTAGTTAGTTATAAATAAAGTTAAGTTTGTGTGATCTAAAGCAGAAGGTCTTATTCACAAAAAAGGTGCTGAAATGTTAATAAATAAATAAGTTGGACCAGATTTGATAAAGCCAAATATTCAAGTTGTAATAGGACAAGTTTTATTATTTTATTGAAAAATATTCAGATGTTTTTCAGTCAACAAATATGTACAAGTTAATGTTTAGTTATGATTTGAGTTCGATTAAATAGTTACAAAAAAAATAATAAGATTGTTTATGAAATAGATTCTTACATATAGATTTGAATCTTTTTTTTTTTTTTTTTATTTATTTATTTTAGGTCGTTTTTTAGCTACCAAGGCCATCAACGACCACTTTGTGTACATTATTTATAATATTATAATTTTACATTTTTTTTGTTATTACTTATATACAATTATATAACACTGTTTCTTTGAGAAACTCTATTGTTCTTTCTACACCTTGTTTTGTTTTTGTTTTGAAAAATAATATTACAAATAATATTTTGTTAACAATTAGCCAATTATAATTAATAATATGAGTAACAGGAATTCAATTAAAATATCAATTATTTTAATTAGTTTGCGTGGGCTTGTATTTGAGTTTATTAATTAACAATCACTAATTATTAGTTGGTTAAAATGTTATTAAAATGTTAAAATAAATATTAGATATTCTTAATAAGAGTTTTGGTACATAGTTTAGAAAACAAAAGATTTCTTATTTAAAAGAGAGTCAATAATATTAGCTTTGCATAAGTTGTTGTATGGATTGTTTGTTTAATGTGATGGAATGTGTCTTTTAAATAAGATGAGCTGTTTAACGTTAAGGGAGATTTTACTCTTGTTAATAGAATTAGCGTGGGTGAAATTAGTTCGAAACGAATTGATTTGTTAGGAAAAGAAAAAGTGTGAACCTTGAAACAATGGTTTGAGTCCCTGGTCGGTCGCTGCTGGCTGGAATTAATCTTGGGAAGAGATAATAGCAATTAATGGTTCTTCAAAATGGTAGCGGTTTGTGTTCAATCCGATGATTGACCGCTTGAACGAAATTCCTAGGCGAAATCTTCGTAGACAGTGAACTCAATTAATTAACTAAATCACTTGAAAACTTGTAAACTGGTCTCCAGCAATCAGGGATGAGATTAACTCAAGTAATATGTGTGGAAAGGTTCAACGTGAATCGTTTCGATGTTGCTTGTTTGCTTGTTAATAAACAACTAACAACTGATTTATTAAATAATTAGAAAGAATAAATTATTAATTAAGTATTATTGGGATCATGTGACCGATGTCAGAGAGATAGCAATTAAGTGTTAAACTTCGCTTCACCCAGAGTAAGTCCACCATTAACTTAGGACCGCCGTGGCGTGTCCAATGGGCTCTGTAACGTGGAGGCGTTGCTCCTATGAAAGGTGCATTGGAAAGAAGGTGCAAGGTGTGTTTGTATGGGCTGAGGACGACGGGGTGGGGGATGCAATCTTGTTTAACCAGCTAAGAGATGTTGGGCGTTAAAGGGGAATGTTTTCTCTCAAGTTAACGTGCAATTGAAATTGATGCCAATTTTGAACACGGCTTCTCTCGGCAAAAAGAAACTTTCAATTTAATATTAAATTATGTTTTCCATTTTTTATTTATTTTCTTGTGAAAATTAAAGCATGTAATGTTATTGTAATTAAATTGATCTAAAATTTTACATTGAAGGGGCTAGATGTGGCCCTACAGATACAATGTTTTTTAATAAATCAAATATTTATCAAAAAAAGATTAAAAATGAAGGGGCAACCGTAACTAAATACTTCTCCATCGATTGGTGGCAAAACGAAATTGATGAACAATATAGTTACGGAGATATTAAATTCCAAAGATAGGTTTTTCAGACTCTTATACATTGCAGTATACGGGATATCGGAAAGTTTACATACATATTTAATTATAATTATGAAAAACCCTTCTTACCATTCTTATATAAAACTAAACCAACATTAAACACTAACTAATACATATTTTAAGAAAATTTTAATTCATAGTTACAACATAGTTTCTGGGATAATATCGAATAAATAATGAAAAAGATCAAGCTTGAGTTATTTATCATAAAAGAATTTAGTCTTTTTGATTTTAAGTCGATTCCTGCACATTTTCAGTAGAGGTTTCCATTAATAGTCAAAAAATCAAAAATGTAATGCAATAAGGTTATTCCTCTAGTATTAGATAAGAATCGATCGTTATAATAAGATTGGAGTAATTTTTGGAGACGGACTGATAAGTGAATTAAGTGGATATTGATGAGGCAGTCCAAAAAAAAAAGAATAAGATAATTTCCACTATCTTTTTATTCATAAAACCGACGTTTCGGAGGCTATTCCCTCCTTCTTCAGGGTCTGTAATTAATTAAAATAGGATTTGGCCATCATTACAATCAAGATCATTACAAATTATTTTTTATACATCATCATCATCAGCCTGTCGCTAGCGACAATCCACTGCTGAATATAGGCCTCTTCCATCAAATGAAAGGGGGTTGGCATTAAGTCACCACGCTTGCCAGACGGATTGGTGACTAGGAATCAGATTATAGCCGGTCAAATATCAATGCAGGGACTCGGACTCGAACCCGGGACTCCTGCTTAGAAGGCTAGTGTCTTTAAGCTCTCGGCTAATCCGATTTCCTTTTTTTATATAAATACAATCAATATATAATTATATGGTATACAATTTTTCAATCAACAATAAATATTCCACTCACCCTGAAAAGTCAGCGAAGGAAATCCAATGCGGCATTCCCCTCTGTCTCCTCTTTCAGTGGCATTAGTAACAATAATATCTTGTATTTCATTCTCAGCAGAATTATAATGTAATAATGATTTGGAAATATTTTTTTTTAATATAAGTGCATATCATTAGCCACAATCCCCTCTCAGATAAACCCTGCGCAAAGCAGTTGTGCGCATAATTATTTATTTATATAGTACAACAATATGTATTTTGCTTTAAATTATACTTTACACATATATATACAAACTTTTTATAAATCATTCATTTATTTATCTTATTTCATTATTTTTTTCCCTCATAAATCTTAAAAAGGTTTGTCAAGTGTTTAAAATATAATTACGAATTTAGTATTTACAATTATTTACATATTATCTATTTACATTGTTATATTTTAATTATACAAGTTTTAGATCAGCAATTATGCCGTCCCAACAAATACTCAGGTCTATTATGTCCGTTCTGTAATTTACGGCACGTGGCAAGAGATTTTTTATAGCTATCATTTCCAGGATTTTTCTTTTAAAATAATTATTCTCTTGGAATATAATGTTACAATTGTTAAAGTTAAAATTATGCTTTTTTTCCTGGGCATGAATTGCTAAAGCCGTGTTGTTTTTAATAGTTTTTGAAACCGAAAGCTCATGTTCACGTAATCTCTGACCAGTGTGGCGTTTTGTTTGGCCGATATATATTCCATTGCATGCCAGTACACCGTCCCCCAAGCACTCAATCATGTATGACAGTGCCAGTCCGCGTTTTCGCATCCAGTCTATCTTTGTGGTTAAACAAAGATGCTATCGAATTTGTTGGCTTCAACGCGACACCGACAGAGCCCACCGAGAGTAATTTTTTTAATTGGTCACTAAGTCCCGGGTAAAACGGAACACTGACGTAAAATTTGGGTTCTTTTTCTGTATCGGTTTGCAAGTTATTGTATTTGTATAACGTTCGTCGGACTATAGACCTGATTATGCAAACTGGATAGTTATTGTCAGAAGCGATCTGTTGAATAATGTTAATATTTTTATTCCAAAATATTTTGTCAGATATTCTGGCCATTCTCAGAATTAAATTTTGAATGGCACTAATTTTATAGGTGAGGGGATGAATCGAGTTAAAATTTAGGATTCTCGATGTTTGTGAGGCCTTTCTATACCAATCTAATTTTATACAACCATTGTTGTCTCTAATTAGAGTAGTGTCCAAGAAATTTATGGAAATGATAGCTATAAAAAATCTCTTGCCACGTGCCGTAAATTACAGAACGGACATAATAGACCTGAGTATTTGTTGGGACGGCATAATTGCTGATCTAAAACTTGTATAATTAAAATATAACAATGTAAATAGATAATATGTAAATAATTGTAAATACTAAATTCGTAATTTTATTTTAAACACTTGACAAACCTTTTTAAGATTTATGAGGGGAAAAAAATAATGAAATAAGATAAATAAATGAATGATTTATAAAAAGTTTGTATATATATGTGTAAAGTATAATTTAAAGCAAAATACATAGTGTTGTACTATATAAATAAACAATCATGCGCACAACTGCTTTGCGCAGGGTTTATCTGAGAGGGGATTGTGGCTAATGATATGCACTTATATTAAAAAAAAAATATTTCCAAATCATTATTACATTATAATTCTGCTGAGAATGAAATACAAGATATTATTGTTACTACTGCCACTGAAAGAGGAGACAGAGGGAATGCCGCATTGGATTTCCTTCACTGACTTTTCAAAGTGAGTAGAGATATTATTGATTAAAAATTATATTCCATATAATTATTTTTTTTATTAAAATATAACCTTGTTGCAGAGAACATTAGGTCATTAGGCCAAACAAAATACATAAAATTACATAAATATATATACATTACATTATGAAGAAAGTATTACAATGTTTTTTTTACAGTTCAATAAATCAAAGGATATGTAACAAACTAGATGGTAGAACATTAGTCATACATAATATAAAAATTTTATGAGATAGCTTTTTTAACAAATTATAATACATATATTTATAGTAATTACTAATAAATAATAGACAAAATCAGAGTCTGAACTCTTAGATTAACCAATAATAAATAAATATAAAAAAGAAAAATCACAAGTTTTTACATTCTCGTCTTATTGAGATAATGAATTTATAAAACAACTTTAAATTATTCGGGTTTTCAAAGAAATATTTTAGAATAAGAAGCATATTGGTTGGATGCACCAATAATTTGCCATTTGATTGAAAAAAATTTTCGACTTTATTTTTTATTCTTGCGCAACCAAGAAAGAAATGATTAAGATCACCAACCTCACCGGAATCGCACACACATAGTGGGTTCTCTCTCAAACCCATCCTGTGTAAATACTGGGGGGTGATCGTGTGACCCAACCTTAAACGGATTATTTCCACAATCAGACCTCTAAACAAAGGGCAGGAATCATACCAGGGTCTACGTGGTATTTTCGGCATTATACAAAAAAGATGTCTGCCTTTGGATTGTGCAGACGACTCCCAATAGCTCTGCCAATCAACGTAAGCTCTTTTCTTAATACGATTTCTCATATCAGACTGATTATCATTAAGGTGATGAAATATCCCATTGGAGACTGCGTCCTTGGCGAGGCGATCTACAATGGAGTTATCCGAGATTCCACAGTGTCCCGGTATCCAAAGGAAATTCACTAAAATTTTTGAGCGAGATAGGATTTCGAGGTTGGAAATGATCTCCGGAATTAATGAAGGTGTATAATTACCTTTATTAAAACATTCTATTGCTTTTAGAGTGGACTTAGAGTCTGAACATATGATGTAATTTTTATCTCCAAGGGATTTGATTATATCAAGACTTTGTAGAATGGCATATTCTTCAGCTTTGTAAATAGATGTATTAATTGAGAGTCTGATCATTTTACTAAATTTATTTTTAGGGAACCAAATCGCACAACCAGTCCCTGAGTCCATCTTAGAACCATCGCAAAATATTCTAGTCATATCCGGAAAGTTTTTAGCTGTATATTCACAAAATATATCATTTATATTTGAAGAATCCTTTTTGAAGGGCAAATAGAATACATTTGGTGAATAGGTCTGAATTGAGTAGTCATAATCAAATAAAAAATATTTGGAGTATTTGGTAATGCTAAACTGTTGGATAAAATTGTAACTTTTTATAAATGATGTTGCGGGTTTGTTATAAAATCTAGTGTCTAAAAGACTTTTATGATTAATAATTGGGCTCAAAGTTGTATGATCATTCATAATCATCTTATTCAGTATATAATTGTTCGTTAATAGTTGACGCCGAATGTTTAGGGGCATTTCTTTGGCCTCAATTAGCAGGGAGTTAGTTGGAGTGGATCTGAGAGCTCCGAGGGATATTCTTAGGCATCTGTATTGTATTCGGTCTAATTTTATTAGAATGGATAAGGAGGTATTATGAAAGATTTGAGAACCATAATCAAGGACAGGTCTAATTAAAGATCTGTATAGGAGGAGGATGGAAGAGGGGTCAGAACCCCAGCTGGTTTTTGCAATTGTTTTAAGAATGTTTACCTTGTTTTCACACTTTTTAATTATAGCATTAATATGAGGTCTCCATGTTAGTTTGGGGTCAAGTAAAAGGCCCAAGAATTTAAGAGAGGTTTTCACTTCAAATTCGCGATTATTAAGTCTGATAAAAGAAGGGATCTCAACTTTATATTTTCTAGTAAAAATCATAGCATGAGTTTTGTCATATGCAATTTCCAGACCTTTTTTGAGGAGAAACTTAATTACGTTGTCCAATGTTGAAGATAATCTGTTAGAGTTTGTTTCAATAGAATTAGAGGACGTGTAAATTATCAAATCGTCTGCAAACATCAGGAACTTAACATCCGGACCTATTTGTTTTTCTAGGTCTTTAATATATAGGCTGAATAAAAGTGGGGACAAAATGAGCCCTTGGGGTAGACCACATGTAGCTCTTCGAGGGCCTAATGAGGAAGACTTGTTAAAGATAAAGATTTCGCGGGAGTGGTACAATTTGCAAACGAAATTAACAAGTTTACTGGGGAGATTTAAAGAAAAGAGATCCTCAGCTAATAAATCAATATTTACTGTATCAAAAGCATTTTTAATATCGAGAAATAATGCAGAGGTTATACCTCTTTCGAGAAATGAGATTTGTATATCTTGATACAAAATACAAAGGTTGTCAAGAGCGGACTTGCCTTTTCGGAATCCATGCTGAGAGACGGGTAGAATGTTGTTGTATTCTAACCACCATTCCAATCTGGATTTAAGCATGGATTCCAGAATTTTCTCAATACACGAAGCAAGTGCAATAGGCCTATAGGAAGTTGCTAAGGATAAATCCTTATTGATTTTAGGTACCATAATGATCTTGAAAGTAGACCAGGATGGAGGGAAGGTACCTTGATCCCAAAAACAATTTATATATTCCAAGAGTCGAGCTTTTACTGGTAAAGGAAATTCACTGATCATGGAATAGGAGATAAAGTCCAGGCCGGGCGAGGATTTTCTTTTTTTAATATTAATCGCTTTCGTGAGTTCATTTAATGAGAATTTATGAGAAATAAAATGTGAAGTGTGGTTTAAAGGAAAATTTCTTAGGTTACTTTCAACATTGGCTGGTGTAATAATATCGGCAAATTGGTTCAAAAGAAAAGATGAGTCTTTTGGAGGGTTGGTATGGATGTTATTGAAAATTTTGATTTTGTTCCAGATAAGAGAATCAGGAGTATTTCTATTAATTTCAGAGCAAAATCTTCTCCATTTCATTCTTTTCTTATATTTTAACAGCTTTTTAACCTCTGCATCTATTTTTTTATATTCCAAAAAATTTGAATCATTAATACATGTTAACGCTTCGAGACTAAGATTTCTCTTAGACTCCTTTAGATCAAATCTAGAGATTTGAAATGACCGTGTATGTCGCCACCAAATAACTCCCGCTTAACATAAAAAGAGAAGGGGGAGATCTTAATTCCTTTGGTTAATTAATTAACCTGGATGAAGTGAATTAATCTCCTCTCGGTTTTTTATTATGCACGAGTCTCAATCCCTTCCACTTTGAAGGAATTATTTAGAATTAATATATTATAATCTGCAGGCAGGGATCCCATCCAAGAATGCCTTATTCTGACTTGGTTAAATATTTTAGACTTACCGCTGGTTAAAAGGAACTTGGGGTTGGTTTTAAAAGACAAATGAAGGTGCTAATTTATATATTTTAACAAGTTGATGAGGTCATCAAACCGATTTATTAACAAAAGGATAATTAAAGTAAAAAAACTCAACAATGATTCAGAACAACAAAATTGGTAGTTATAATGATGTTATGATTGAAAATTAGATAAAGTAAAAAAATAAAACAAAATGCAAAAACAGAATGAGCTTTCAAAGAAAATAAATCTATTTTAAAAATAACAAATTATCTTTAGGAATGTAAACCTTAGAAAAACTATTTTTTATTTGGTGGAAATAAAAAATACCCTTCCTAAATGGTTAGGTTAAACGATTATTTAACTTTGTAAATAAACAGAAATATAGTTCTAGGCTTAAAACTAATTTTAAATGAACAAAATAATTGGAACCTTTGGAATATTGAATTCCTATAAGAAAATGTTTATGTACTCCCTTTGATTCGAGTTAAAGAGTATATTAAAATATTTAGTGCTTTAACATTAAATTGAAAAAATACCTTTTTTATATGGCGTTTTATTTGATAATAATTTAAAATCTCCTTACTTTAGTTTTACAAAGATTTTACCATCAATTCTGATTGTTTCCTCTGGATAAATATATAATAATAATCCTTTATTACATGGATTAATCTGGATTTCAAAAGTCCAGCTTTTCAAAAAATATTTCAGACAGTATAGTCTTTATCTGAAATAGAACCTCTCCAGATGTAAAATATTTGAAGTTATTAAGATAACTCAATGTTAAACTTCACAAAACAAGTTTTTTGCAATTTGCAAAATATCCGAAGACTAATAGCGACGGAAAAATATCAGCTCTCTAAGAGAATTAATAGATATTTTTAGATTTTTAGATTAATTGGAACCAGATATAAATCTATTCCAATATTTCAATCGTCTGAAAATCAAGAGCGAATGAAAAATCGGTGAATATAATAAATGTGCTTAGTGGAAATTTTTGGACAACGAAAAGTTTCAAGTTATATCTTTGAATAATGGAGGAACAATGAACCAAGATGGCGAGCGACGCGTTGGACTTGAGATGCAAGCCACGAAGTCGGAAAGTAGCAACTCATTTTGCTATGAAGAAAATGAATTCGCAGCGCGCGAGATTTAAAACTCGTGCTTTGAAATCAATTAATTTTAAGAGGGCTTATTCGGCGTGAACAATACATTTAGAATATTTCGAAAAGGCCCTTTTTCTTGCTTTGATAGCTGTTTTACATTCATCGTCAAACCAAATAGGAGAGGAACGGGAAAATGAATTGGAATTTTTAGTTATATTTGAAGCTAAAATTGCGGCCTCTTGTATATTATTAATAAATAAATCATAACTATTAATATTAAGGTCACCAGAAAGGTCCTGATGAGAACTTAGTAATATTTCACTGAATTTATCAAAGTTAATATTCTTTGGAAAGCAATTGAAGGAAAAGTTAGAACTGTTCAGAGTGCACTTTGGTAAGTGAACCAGAATTTCAATCGGGAAATGATCCGATCCTAGCTCTTCTTCGAGTGGACACCACGTTAGTAGATGAGACATAGCGGAACTACAGATGGTGAGGTCTACTGGATAAGTATTCCTGTTTGGCCTTGGTATCATGGTGTTTTTTCCATTATTAAGAAGTACTAGAGAATCAGTGTCGATGTTATCTACTAGAGATCTCCCAGCTCTATCTTCAAAGTTTGCGCCAAACGAAAAGGAGTGGGAGTTAAAATCTCCAGCAATTATTTTTTCTCCAGGAATCTGATTCATTAGAGAACGCCATTCGTGATGATTGATAACAGTACCAGGGGTAGCATAAACCGAAACAATATTTGCACTGATATTACCGGGCAAATATATTTCAATTGCAATTGCTTCGAAGCTTATATTTCCATGATCAATTTCAATTAGTTTATGAGGGATAGTATTTTTAATTATAATGGCTACGCCTCCATATCCATCTTCACGGTCCCTTCTATAAAAGGAGAATCCAGATTTCGAGGTTTTATGATGGGATTTAAACCAAGTTTCACATAATAAAATAATATCTAAATTTAATTGAGCTATCAAATGTTCCAAATACTCTTTGTTAGCATTGTAAGATCGTATGTTCCATTGAAGTATTTTAATGTTTTCTTTTTTATTAGCATGAATATCTTGAGCCATTTTTATTGGAATATAATAATTTATTAAAATATAAATATAAATATAAGAGAATTTGGTATATATAAAGATTAAATAAATAATAATAAAATAATTTCTCGTGTAATTTTTAATATAGTATAGGTATATATATAAATATATTTAATCATTTATTTATTTTTTATTTATTTTTGTTATCTTTTCGGAAGAGTATTAGTTGATATTTCTTCAGAATTGAATTCATTAATAATTATATGATTGTTTTGAAATTTTTCAACTGGATTCGGAGAAGTCATATCTACATCTCTATCTTTAGACATTAAATCATTTCTAATGTCTTGCTGCCTGGGTCCATAAGGATTCGCAGGCAACGGAGATGTGCATGTGTTAATTTGTTCATTAGGTAATATAAAATTTGGCGAGGGCTTTGTTTGGGGAACTTTCTCAGTTCTTTTATATTTAATTTTAACATGCCTTCTCTCGCTTATCTCATTATTTTCATTTGGTTGAATAGTTCTTTTCTTGTTTGAATTATTAGAATTAAAATTAGATTTTAAAGAAGGAAAACTTTCCATATCATAGGTAAAGGGTTTAGAAGGGACATATGCAAAAGCATCTGAAAATGGTTTGTATTTTATTGTGTCTTGTGCTTCTTTATAAGAGTAGCATTTTAAAACCATCAATTCTCTAATTTTTTTATGTCTCGAGTAGTCTTCACATTTGTCGAGTTCTGAACAAAAATGATCCTTTTTGCAATTTATACAAATAGGCTTGTCTTTCATAGGGCAGCGATCAAGCTCATGATTGTCAAGCGCTCCACAGGCTTTGCATCTAGGTTTTTTGCTTCTGCAATTCCTGGAAACATGGTTAAAGCGCCAGCAGATTTTGCATATTGGAGGCTTAGGAATAAACGGAATAACTTCGCATCTGACGGAATGTATACAAATATAAGAAGGAAGTATTTGGCTGCCAAATGTAATTTTAATTGAATTCGTTGGTAATAGTTGAGGATTATTATTATCTTTGGAATTCAACAAACGGTTCATCCTCTCCGCTTTAAGAATTTTATAAGGAGAAGTGCAGAAGCAATTTTCTAGGAAATCATTTGCATCTAATTCCTGAGGATAGTTTCTAACTACTCCTATTCTAGTAGTAAAAAATAAGGGAATATATCCGGTGTATTCAGAATTTTCCAATATGGGGTCTTTAATGAATGCATTTGCATCAGTTGAGGTTTGGAACTGGATTCTAATTTTGAATTTGTTAATTTGTGAGATTCCAAGGATTGAGTGGTTGAATTTATTCATATTTTGGTAAATAAATTTACCAAACACCATTGGGTGGATAGGTTTAGATATTGTTTTGGATTTGATTTCATCAATATCTCCAAGTAGAGTATCTTCATCTATGAGAATTTCATTTCCATCTTTATCGATAAAATATTTAATTGTGATTTTTTTTCTAAGAAAATGAAAAATGGTCCAGTATCGGTATTTCGATATTCATTATCACAAAAATCTATTATAGAGTTACGATACCCTGAGGGGGAGACCCCTCAGGGCATTTCATTTTTATGAATGTCTTCTTCTATACAAGAATAGATTATATAGGTAAAACAAGCACAAATAAATGATAATTATTATAAAAAATAAAAAGTAAGCAACAGGTATGCTTATCTGCGTGCTATCGCTCCGCTGCGTCCAAAGATCTTAGTCCAGAAATAAAGAGAAACACTTTGATAACATTGGATGCCTCTAGCCACGACCGTTCGCATTGACGACTCTCAGCAGACTGACAGAGGATATATGTGGGAATATTTAATATTATATTTCAATTTATTTTTAGGATAGGTGATCCAATGTCTTAACCAACAATTTTTTTAATAAAATAATAATAAAAATAATGTTTCACTAATCCTATTCATAATTAAATTATTAAAATATAAAAACTAAAGGAATTTGAACAAAAAAAAATCAAATTAAAAACAGAGTTCTATCATTTAATATATGCCGGACGTTTCGTCAATTTATTTATGACTTCGTCACCGGCTGAAATAATTTGATAAAGACGGTCAAACAGTGAATTATGACAAAAATCGTTAAATACTTTTTAATAAAGAATAGATTGGTTTTTAAAAATACCTTATTATTACACAACTGAATTGTCAAATGTTTGCTATTATATTTTTTAAATAGTTTCTTAAAAACTCTTTGATTTTAATATGCATCTAAATAATAATTAAAGCTTTCTTTGGGGTCTCTTTAATTAGATTAAATGCTAATTATTAATAATTGTTGAAATATCAAACTTGTTTACATTTATGTTTTCATCTATTGTTGATATAAAATGTAAACAAACATGTTTCTAACCTATATTTGTACGTTTTAATATATTATTTCTGACATTCTCATTATTTTACTAAATATCTTATTCGCTAATAATAAGGTCACGTTCTTTGCACAATAATCTACTATATATATAAAATTAAGGTTTTGGATGTTCGGTTAGTATATATTCAATTCGGCTCGGTTGGGTTCGTATAGCTCCTTTTCGGGTTGGTTTTTAGACGGTTCGGTTGTCGTCAGCCGTCTAAAAACTTGCTGATTATATACTAACCGAACCGGAGTAGATTTGCACGTATTCGGTTCTATTAAGTGGTTTGATTTAATAAAAATATTGATAAATAATATTAATAATATTTATTATATTATTATAATATTTATAATTACATTAATATTGATCTACTGCACTTTTAATTAAAACCCGATTAGACGGAATCAAATTATATTTTAAAAGCCCCGGGTTTTCGTTGAGTGCTGCGCCCTAAGAGCGCTCAATTAACTAAAATAGTGGAGGAAGAGGTTAGAGAGTGGGGGAACCCTTTTGACAACGAAATTGGCGCTTAAAAAAGGATGAGGTTCTCTATTCGACTGAATTTTTTTTGTTTTGTTTTTTTTTGTTTTGAGCCTATGTTACCTCATATCTCCGCCAGTTGTGAACCGATTTTGAAATTTTTTTTGCATTGGGTCTAGTCTACCTTCCGATTGGTACCATTTTTTTATAGGTATTAGACCTTTTTTATTAGGTTTGTTTAAGACTAACTTTTTGTTTATGAACCGATTTCAATGATTCTTTTTTTATTAGAAAGGGGGTATCTTAGGGATGGTGCCATATTAATTTGGTCAAGTTCTGATGATATGATCACTATTAATAACATCACTAAAAAGAGAAAAATAAAAATTTTTAAGAAAAAAATTAAACAGACTTCAAAAAATTAAATGCAACAAATAAAATACTCTAAAAGATATAAAATAATTATTATCTTATTTAGTTACAACTAAACTACGAAATATTAACATGAAATTACTTTTTTAAGTCGGTGCCAAACAGATGTCTTTTATGAATCGCACTCGACGGAACTTACTTAGTACGTTTGGTTGGTAAGCTCGCTTATATGTATAGTTTGTTTGGCACCGACTTCAAAAAGTAATTTCATGTTAATATTTCGTAGTTTAGTTGTAACTAAATAAGATAATAATTATTTTATACCTTTTAGTGTATTTTATTTGTTGCTTTTAATTTTTTGAAGTCGGTTTTATTTTTTTCTTAAAAATTTTTTTAACCGATTTCTTTTAAAGACAAGTTTTTAAATCCATCTCTTTTAAATTCAAAATTGGCGCCACTATCGCAATGACGCCAACTCGTCACGTGATCACATACTAGTGTCTTTTTGTTTGTCATTGGCAAAAGTGGTTTTACATTATTTACTAATAATTATAGGAAAACAATTTCATAATTCCAAATAAAGTTTTCTATCAATTTATTTAACAAATTGTTTTTATCTATATTAATTGAAATTACAACATATATATATATATATCTTCACGGAGGCTGGAATAAAGAACAAAGCCTGCAAATATCCCATCCTCCATATAGGTTAGCTATTTTATTGTTTTGTCATCAAATACAATTAATATAAATATAATAATCAATCTTCACATTCTTTTCAAATTATATTTAATTACTTATTTAATATGTTTCTAATAGGAAATTGGTCAATATACTGATAAAGGTAAAGTTTTTTTGAAATATGTATTTTGTTTTCTGACATTTTTATGTTCTAATGAAACATCAAGAAGTGATTATTCAAATAAGGAAAATGGCTTTATTTTTTAATTTAATTTTGAGATCAATGAATAAATAGTGTCAGTTTTTTATACGCATTTCGAGGATATTCAAATGTTTTGCTATTATTTTAATTCTATTATTATATTCTAAGAGGTTAATTAAGAGATGTGGCCACCATGACCCCTCTCTTATATTTAATAAAATCATTTATAATCAGTAGAGATTGTGGTGTTGGTGCAAGGTGAAACATCTTTAATAAAGATAAGAGTAAATAGATATTTTATTTAATATGGATTTACTATGAGTTAAGGATACTGGGTCACTTATTTCACATTAAAATTAAAAAATTAAAAGATATAAAAAAATTTTTCTTTTTCAATATATATATTTCGGGCTATCAACCCATCTTCAGGAAATACAGAAGGTAACTAAATAAAATTTATTGAATGACAGGCTATATATGTTATTTAGAGGTCTCAACTTATTAAAGGTTTATTTTACAGTATATTTCATTTTCTTGTTTTTTTTTAGTTTTAAAAAATTAAAATTTTAATTTTTTGCCCCCCCCCTTGATTTTGGATCGATGTGCACCAAAATCTAATCAGCTTTTAAAGGTAGTTGTTCTGCTACAATACTAGCAAAAAAGTTAATGCTAGAGTATATAGAACAGGTAATAAAAAAAAAAAAAAAAAAAATTAGAGTGGGAGATAAATTTAACCGAATTTATCGCGCGGAGAATTTACCACTGCTCGAAGCCCCTAAAACCTTAGTAAATTGGATATTGAATTGTATCTAAGTTTCTGAGATTGGCACGTGAAATCCCGGCTTCTTTTCCTTCTGCTCTGTTCTTTTCACGATGGAGGGGCCAGCCCATACTGGCCTTTAGGGGATCCACCTTCTGGTGTATCTCCTTCTCACATCATCATCATCATTGAGTATACAGTCCTAAGACTGGTTTGATGCAACAATCCGTCTCCACTCGACTCTGTCCCCCGCCAGCTGTTTGACCTCTCCCCATTGTCTGGCCATCCCATATCCCCAATTATTTGGTTAAAATATTCTAATCTGGGTCTTCCCCTTCCCCTTTTCTTTCCCACCTTCCCCTCAAGATATCCCTAAGCAGTCCCCCATGTCTCAGTGTGGCTTGCCCCATCATCTGACCTCTTCTCTTCTTCAGACTCTTCCACGAGTTCTTCTTTCTCCCGATTCTTCCAAGAACTTCTTCATTTGTAATTTTATCCATCCATTTGATATTCATCATTCTTCTGTAACACCACATTTCGAAAGCCTCTAATCTCTTTCTCCCACTTTTCTAATTGTCCAGGTTTCACACCCGTACATGGCTATGCTCCATACATATGTCTTCAATAGCAACTTCCTGTTTTCTAAGCTGATTGAGGAGGAGCATAGTAGTTTTGTTTGGGTCTAAACCCCATTTTTGCTTGGGCAATTCTTGATTTAATTTCGTTTTCGCTCACTCCCATCCCATGTTACTTTACTTCCTAGGTAGCGGAATTCCTTAACTCCTTCTAGGTTTTCTTGGTTAATTTTGATGCATTCCTGTCTCGTTTGTTCTTTTTTTGTACATACTAGGACCTTGGTTTTATTCTTGTTTATTTTCATTTTCATTTCTTCTATTATGATTTGGTTTTTTATTGCTTCCTAGAAGGGCAATGTCATCGGCAAATCTTAACATAGCGATCTTTTGACCTTAGATTTCTATGCCTGTATCAATTTCTTTGAATTCTTTAATCGCTTCTTCTATGTATAAGTTTGAAAATCATGGGTGACAGCACATCCTTGTCTTACACCTTTTTTTATTTTGGCTTCTCTTTGTTCATCACCAATATTTATAATTGCCGTCTGGTTTTGATATAGGTTGTAGATTAGTCTTCTCTCCTGAATTTTTATTCCCGCCTGTTTTAATATTTTTAAACACATCACATCAATATCATTAAAAAAAAAAAAAAGGCAATATGGATTCTTAATTCATAAGCCCAAAACTTTTGCTGTTTTTATATTCACGGTCTTGTTTGTCTGTACATTGCTCCAAATGCCAAATTTTGAGTTGCGCACGTTTCAAGCAAAGTTATGAACGAAAACACCCTCAACAAAATTTCTGTCTGTATGTATGTCTGTTTCAGTGGTTTCCGAAAAGTTGCTCACTATTCACGTAAAAACGGCTGAAAGGGATTATTATGAAATTTCATATTTACATCAGATGTCTTCTAACTTACGTTTTTAGATATATAACGTTTTGATATTTTCTGAGGGGGGGGGGGGGGGGGGGGGGGGGGTCGAGGGCTGGGGGTCAGGGGGCCGCCGAGCCTTGCAGCTAGTATTTTTAGTGGCCACCATGACCCCTCTCTTATATTTAATAAAATCATTTATAATTATTTTGGGCCTGTACACACCGCCCCCCCCCCCATTTTGGGTGGTTAGTTTTTGCATTTTTAGTCTTCCGGTGTGCCACTGATTATGTTTACAAAGTTTGGTTGAGTTTTTTTCAAAGGGTCTATTTTCCTTATTAAAAGTTCATTTTGCAGTATATTTCATTTTTCTTGTTTCAAAAAATATAATATTAATTTTTACCCCCCCCCCTTAATTTTGGGTCGATGTGCACCAAAATCTAATCAGCTCTTAAGGTAGTTGTTTCGCGACAATACTAACAAAAAGTTAATGCTAGAGTATACCTATAGAAAAAACAATAAGGATTCATAATTCATAAGCCCAAAACTTTTTGCGGTTTATGTACCGATTCTGGCCAATCCCGAGCTCGTTTGACAAATCTGGCACCATTGTAAGAGCTTGAATATTTTTATATTAAAATGACAGAACAAAATACATTTTAAAAGTTAAAAAATTTCTATAAAAATCGTTTTGTTATTTTTAAACAAATGTAATCAACGCCTACGTTACACCTTATGAAAATTATAATTATGGATAAATCTAGCGTATGCGAGCTTTATACATCTTTCGCGGGTTAAATAAATGCGCTGTTGCCAAATTGTTTTTAGTGTAAATTTTTTTTTATACATTTTTTATTATTTATTCATTGTTATCTCAGAAACTGTGTTGTATGAATTAAAATTGTCTTAAAATATCTACTGGTTATTGTTTAATGTTGGTTTAGTTTTTTATAAAAATGGTAAAAAGAGTTTCTTAATTATAATTAAATATGTATGTAAATATCCCGTATAGTGTAATGTTAAAGGGTCTGAAAAACTCTATCATTTGAAATTTAATATCTCCGGAACTATATTGCTCATAAATTGTTCAAAATTTGATGAAGAGGTATTTAAATAATAATCTGTCTAAATTTCAAAAAAATCCTAAGAAAACCCATTTGGCGGAACAACTACCTTAAACTCACTGCACCAAAATTACATGTGAAAATTGGTTTTGATATTCACACTAGTTTTTGAGCTAGCTCGTCCACAAAAATTTGGTAACGTACGAACAGACATTTTGACAAAACAGTTATTATCTCGATTTTTTTTTTTTTTTTTTGATATTCACTTTTTTTAATCAAGTAGGTATCAGCCGTTTTTGAGATATTTCGAAAAAACTAAGCAAAAAACCCACTATTTTCATGCACGAAAATACTTGACCATACCCTTTATGGGAAAGTAAAAAACAACAGAAAATTTTCAAAAATGTATCAAGTGAGTTATATTTTTTTAAAGGGAGATTTTCCATTTCAACTGTATAAAATTAGGAATAAAATATTTTTCTATTTTTGTTAAATTAAATTCAATTAATATTTTCCAATATTATTTAATAGTATGAATAATAAAAGACATTTCAATAAAAATTTAAATCTAGATATCTTTTTATGATAAATTTTATATTCATACTCAGCTCTATAATAATTTTATTTCCTTCTTTTCCAGGTCCCTTTTTTATGTGCGGTGTTAATGTAAAATGATGTACCTACTATATTAGCGAAGAATTTCTAGTCAAAGGTCAAAGGAAATATTTCTACATGAAATTAAACTTGATATTGAGGAGAAATAGAATAGTTAAAGGTGAATTTATTTTTTTATTTAGACAGAAAAACTGAATAAATGGACATTGAAATATCCGGCCTAAGGGTTTCTTGTTGAGTAAAACGCCATGATTTCGTTTAAATTTTTTTATAAAAATAATTTTGAGCCGTTTTTTGATATTTCGAAAAAAAAACGAATCAAAAGAACTAATTTTTCATGCACGATTACATTACTTGGCAATACTCTGTATGGTTAAGTAAAATTCAGAATACTCAAATTCACTTTGTATTAAAAATATCATTTTATTTATTTTTTTAGGCGCCGACTGCCCCACTACAAGTATAGACAAATACAAAAGTGTGGAGGATTATTAATTCGAAGAGTGCGTTTGTTCTTTTGTCGAAATATCTTAATACGTGAGTCATATACGTGACCAGCATGAATCCGATATACCCTTAAATAGTAATAGGCAATTTCAACGTCCTATAATCATGACGCATCAAAACGAAATTAATTCTAATTTAACTGAAGTATCATTTAAGAAAAAAACAGAAAGTACGATAGATATTCAGAGCTCTTCAAAGAAAGGACCTTTCACATGTAGCAAATGTCCAAACAAATATACTACCAAAAATTCCTTGAAAAGACATTTTGTGACTCATTCTAGTACAGAGAAGATAATCAGCTGTGATCACTGTGAGAAAAAATTCTCACAAAAGTCCAAGCTTAAAAGACATATGCTGATTCACACTGGAGAGAAGTTATTTGGCTGTGATCACTGTGATAAGAAATTCTTACTAAAAGGAAATCTCAAATCACATTTATTGTCCCACACTGGGGAGAAGTTATTCGCCTGTCATCACTGCGATAAGAAATTCTCACAAAAGTCCACGCTTAAAAGACATATGCTTATTCACACTGGGGAGAAGTTATTCGGCTGTCATCACTGCGATAAGAGATTCTCAGAAAAGTCCACGCTTAAAAAACATATGCTGGTTCACACTGGGGAGAAGTTATTCCGCTGTCATCACTGCGATAAGAAATTCTCAGAAAAGTCCACGCTTAAAAAACATATGCTGGTTCACACTGGGGAGAAGTTATTCGGCTGTCATCACTGCGATAAGAAATTCTCACAAAAGTCCAATCTTAAAAGACATATGCTGATTCACACTGGGGAGAAGTTATTCAGCTGTCATCACTGCGATAAGAAATTCTCAGAAAAGTCCACGCTTAAAAGACATATGCTGATTCACACTGGGGAGAAGTTATTCGGCTGTGATCACTGCGAGAAGAAATTCTCACAAAAGTCCACGCTTAAAACACATATGCTGATTCACACTGGGGAGAAGTTATTCGGCTGTCATCACTGCGATAAGAAATTCTCACAAAAGTCCAATCTTAAAAGACATATGCTGATTCACACTGGTGAGAAGTTATTCGGCTGTCATCACTGCGATAAGAAATTCTCAGAAAAGTCCACGCTTAAAACACATATGCTGATTCACACTGGGGAGAAGTTATTCGGCTGTCATCACTGCGATAAGAAATTCTCACAAAAGTCCACGCTTAAAAGACATATGCTGATTCACACTGGGGAGAAGTTATTCGGCTGTCATCACTGCGATAAGAAATTCTCAGAAAAGTCCACGCTTAAAACACATATGCTGATTCACACTGGGGAGAAGTTATTCGGCTGTGATCACTGCGAGAAGAAATTCTCACAAAAGTCCACGCTTAAAACACATATGCTGATTCACACTGGGGAGAAGTTATTCGGCTGTGATCATTGCGAGAAGAAATTCTCACTAAAGTCCACGCTTAAAACACATATGCTGATTCACACTGGGGAGAAGTTATTCAGCTGTCATCACTGCGAGAAGAAATTCTTACTAAAGGGAAATCTCAAAAGACATTTATTGTCCCACACTGGATAGAAGTTATTCGGCTGTGATCACTAGGATAAGAAATTCTTACTCAAGTCCAGATTCTCGGACAGAATTCCACTCATAAAAGTCGCAAAGAAGAAAGAATACGGGATCTTGTTATAAGTTTATAGTTTATGCACCGACAAGAAAACATTTGGGAGAGGCCTGTGCGATCTCAAGGGGTCAGGTTCCAGCTACAGATTGATTAATCATATTAAATATATATATATGTAAATTGTTCATTGTTACTATTAATGATTGTATATCCTATATTTTATCTATGTATAAATGGAGCCAATTTAGACAATAAATAACAATAGAAATAAATATAAATCAAATCGTATTTACTTACCTTTTTATTTCACGATTCACCCATTTACTTAATCAGATATTGATTTTCCCTTTTAATAAATATAGGAATTTATATTAGCTTATAAAAGAAATGTAAATCAATTTAAGTATATAAAATTAATATTTTGTCCGTACATTGTTCCAAATCACGCCAAATTTTGGTTGCACACGTTTCAAGCAAAGTTAGCAACGAAAACACCCTCAACAAAATTCCTGTCTGTATGTATTTTTCCTTGGGTTCCGAGAAATAGTTGCTCACGATTCACGTAAAAACGGCTGAAGGGATTATTATGAAATTTCATATTTGGATCCAATGTCTTCTAATTTAATTACATTGCTATATAACGTTTTGATATTTTGACCCTAAAAGGAGGTTGGGGGGGGGGGGGTCACTAATGGGAATTATCAAATAACTCTTAAACTATTAAGTCTATGACAAATTTTGTTATGAGCTAAGTTTTAGGGGATATGATTTCTGACAACTTTTGTTTAAAGAAATTCCCCCAAAAATACCCAAAGAGTGTGTGTGGGGGGGGGGGGGTTGAAAATCAAAATTATTGCCCTTGGTGCGGGAGTCCAGGGGGTGTAGCACCCTGGCCAGCAAGAGGACCGCCGAAGGCGGACCTCGCAGCTTGTAAATAATATAAATAATGACTGACACTTTGATAATTGAGATTTAATTAATCGCGTTCATTTTTTAAAGAAATTAAATTCTAGATAAGTACTAGATGAGAATCAATCGCTATTTTTGATTTTAACTCGATTCCTCGATGTCTTCAGGGGATAAGAAAAAAACGCTGTTGCTATGGTTACTCATCCCAAATTTTAGCATTTCACAGAGAGAAGCCTATCCACTCTTACTTAAGCAAGGTTAAATGAGCTATATAAAACAATCAAATGAATAAATTTTAAAGAATTTAAAAAAGTACAATCTTACTCTAGAATAAAGTACTTTAGAATATAATTCTACTAAAAACTTTATTTAACCTTTTTTGTGGTCCCCAAGGTACTTAATTAGAATATTAAATTTCATCAAAATCGGTTAAGTCATTTTCAAGATATTTAGAAAAAACTAAAAAAGTACCGAAATAAAGTACTGTTTGTGGGCCGATATGTACCAAAAACTAATCAGTGCTTCATTTTATTAAACTAATGGTAAGTTTTCAATTTCATTTCAATCGGTGCAACGGTGTGGAAAAAATCGTGGGCCAAAAAAACGATAACATCCATACATCCATGTTATATATGTTATGTTTGCTTACTTAAATGATACTATTTGTATATATATTCTTTCTGTTTCTGCTCTACGAGGTAGCCACCTCAGAGCATTGTTTTAAATAAATAAATAAATCCATCCTGAGTTGTTTACCAAAAAAGAATTTAGTCTTTTTGATTTTAAGTCGATTCTTCCTCGTTTTCAGTAGAGGTTGCCATTAATAGTCAAAACATCAAAAATGGAATGCAATAAGGTTATTCCTCTAGTATTAGACAAGAATCGATCGTTATTTTTGATTTTAAGTCGATTTCTCTATGTCTTCAGCAATGGTTACTAATAAAAACCGAAACGTCAAAAATTCAATATAGAATGATTATTCCTCAAGTACTAGATGAGAATCAATCGCTATTTTTGGTTTAAAGTCGATTCCTCCATGTCTTCAGCAATGGTTACTAATAAAAACCGAAACGTCAAAAATCCAATATAGAATGATTATTCCTCAAGTACTAGATGAGAATCAATCGCTATTTTTGGTTTAAAGTCGATTTCTCTATGTCTTCAGGAATGGTTACTAATAAAAACCGAAACGTCAAAAATCCAATATAGAATGATTATTCCTCAAGTACTAGATGAGAATCAATCGCTATTTTTGGTTTAAAGTCGATTTCTCTATGTCTTCAGGAATGGTTACTAATAAAAACCGAAACGTCAAAAATCCAATATAGAATGATTATTCCTCAAGTACTAGATGAGAATCAATCGCTATTTTTGGTTTAAAATCGATTTCTCTATGTCTTCAGCAAAGGTAACGGATAAGAAAACAACGCAGTTGCTATGGTTACTTATAAAAATTCCTCCCAAATTTTTAGCATTTCACAGAGAGAAGCCTATCCATTCTTACTTAAGCAAGGCTAAATGAGCTATATTAAAACTTTCAAATGAATAAATTTTAAAGAATTTAAAAAATTAAAAAAGTACTCATCTTACTCTAGAGTAAAGTACTTTAAAATATAATTTTACTAAAAACTTTATTTAACCTTTTTTGTGGTCCCCAAGGTACTTAATTAGGATATTAAATTTCATCAAAATTGGTTAAGTCATTTTCAAGATATTTAGAAAAAACTAAAAAAGTACTGAAATAAAGTACTAATGTTTGTGGGCCGATATGTACCAAAAACTAATCAGCGCTTCATTTTGTTAAACTAATGGTAGGTTTTCAATTTCATTTCAATCGGTGCAACGGTGTGGAAAAAATCGTGGGCCAAAAAAGCGATAACATACATACATACATCCATCCATACATACATACATCCATACATCCGCACGCACTAAATGAAATAAACTGCAACGGATAGTTGCTAAACTTTATCCAAATTCATTTGAAATATTAATATGTTTGTTCCTTTATTATTAATCAGATATCACTTGCAATTTGTAGTTCATATTGACATTAATTCAAAAATAATTCTCATTTAATAGTCGAGGAATAACCATTCTACATTGGATTTTTGACATTTCGGTTATTATTGTAACCATTGCTGAAGACATGGAGGAATCGACTTAAAATCAAAAATAACGATCGATTCTTATCTAATACTAGAGGAATAACCTTATTGCATTCCATTTTTGATGTTTGGACTATTAATGGAAACCTCTACTGAAGTACTCAAGTACTAGATGAGAATCAATCGCTATTTTTGGTTTAAAATCGATTTCTCTGTCTTCAGCAAAGGTAACGTATAAGAAAACAACGCAGTTGCTATGGTTACTTATAAAAATTCCTCCCAAATTTTTAGCATTTCACAGAGAGAAGCCTATCCATTCTTACTTAAGCAAGGCTAAATGAGCTATATTAAAACTTTCAAATGAATAAATTTTAAAGAATTTAAAAAATTAAAAAAGTACTCATCTTACTCTTGAGTAAAGTACTTTAAAATATAATTTTACTAAAAACTTTATTTAACCTTTTTTGTGGTCCCCAAGGTACTTAATTAGGATATTAAATTTCATCAAAATTGGTTAAGTCATTTTCAAGATATTTAGAAAAAACTAAAAAAGTACTGAAATAAAGTACTAATGTTTGTGGGCCGATATGTACCAAAAACTAATCAGCGCTTCATTTTGTTAAACTAATGGTAGGTTTTCAATTTCATTTCAATCGGTGGAACGGTGTGGAAAAAATCGTGGGTCAAAAAAACGATAACATACATACCATCCATCCATACATACATACATCCATCCGCACGCACTAAATGAAAAAATCGCTCTTTTTGGCCTCTCGACGAGACCCCATGTAATTTTTGGCAAAACCGTCACGTGCTAAAATTCAACCTAATTGAATACTACAATTTGTGACTTTAATTGAGTCCATGGGTTCCGTAGTCTTTACCTGAGGACCCTTTAAAGTCGCGCTTGCCGCGAGACCGATTAACAATACTTTCCCCATGCTTCGCATTGGATAAAGTAAAAAAATGATTAGAAAGAAATATAAATTTAGAATTCATCCAAACGATGCGAGATATATATCCAGACAGAAAGGAATATTGCAGCAACATTGTAGCATTCTAGATTTTAAACCAAACTAAATAAAAAATTGTTCTTATCCTGGTTGTTGGTTTAATTGTAACAGAAAAAATATACCTCGCATCGTTTGGATGAATTTTAATAATTGAAGCCTTTTAGTACTTCTATTTTATAAAAATAGAATTTCAATAGTAATAAAATATTTTACTTACCAAAAAAGGCTATTATAAAATAAATAATTGATAAATTTTTAATATTTTTGCTAGATTCAATTTGAGTAGACAAAACTTTGTGAAAGCGAAAAAATTATTGTCTGAATTTGAAATATATAGTATATATAAGAGGAAGATATCAGTTGCGAGCGCTTAAATAGTGGCGATGGGAATACAGTGGAATCCGTTTATTATGACTCCGCCTATATTGACCAACCGGTTATTATGACGTAATTACACTACGAAGTTTGGTTTTCATATAAAATTCTTTATAAAAAAGTCGGATATAATGACTTCGCTTACAGTGACATGTCGCTTATTATGACCCATTTTTGATAAATTATGTCCGGTTATAATGTCCGACATGATTCTTTACACCTTCGGTAATGTTCGTTGATTCCCGACGATGTTCGGCACGTGGCTCGTTTTCGTTTTGAATCTCAGTGGTTAATTGACACTTGAAGTTCACGCATTGTTTTTCGTTTGTCGTTTGTGTTTTTCATTGTACTGTGAAAAAAATGTCATCTCAACGCCGTAAAGCATTTACGATGGAGGAGAAAGGTGCAATAATATGCAGATTAGAAAATGGAGAATCAAACTCATCTCTGGCAAAAGAATTTGGCGTGGGTCATTCGACAATCTCAATGATTTTCAAAAACAAGAACCGCATTAAGCAATCGTTCAATTCAAATGTTTTGACTCCGAAGAGGCTTCGAAAATCGAGGCAAGAAAATGTTGATCAAGCATTAATTCAGTGGTTTAAAATCATGAGAAACAAAGGAATACCTGTCAGCGGCCCTATGCTACAGGAAAAGGCAAATGTTTTTGCTGCGCGTTTTGGTATTCTCGACTTCAATTGTTCTGCAAGCTGGATCAGTCGTTTTAAAGTTCGACATAACATTGTGGCGGGAAAAATTGTCGGTGAATCTTCGTCTGTTGATCAAAATTCAACAACAAACTGGTTGACATCTGTGTGGCCGAATCTACGAAGACAATTTTCTGATGATGAGATATTTAATGCTGATGAAACTGGACTGTTTTACAAATTAATGCCGGACAAAACTTTAAAATTTAAAGGTGAGAATTGTAGTGGAGGCAAGTTGTCGAAAGATAGAATAACTGTCATAGTAGCAGCTAATATGAGTGGCACAGAGAAAAAGAAATTGCTCATTATTGGAAAGTCACAAAAACCAAGATGTTTTAGAAGTGTCAAATCATTACCTGTCGATTATGTTAACAATCGTAGAGCTTGGATGACGTCAGAACTTTTTGAAAAATGGCTTCGAGATTGGGATCGTGATTTGGTGAAGAAGAAGAAAAAGATTTTATTGCTGGTTGATAATTGCCCGGCGCATCCAAATGTTACTGATTTAAAGTCTATAACACTTGCTTTCCTTCCACCGAATACAACATCAGTACTACAGCCGATGGATCAGGGAATAATACGATCACTCAAAACGAATTTTAGAAAGAACCTTGTACTCAAAATGATTAATTGTCTTGATGCTAATGAAAACAACTCTTCTACAAAAATAACGGTGCTAGATGCAATTCTGATGGTTAATGATGCCTGGAATAAAATGTCACAAAGTACCATTCACAACTGTTTCAAACATGCAGGATTCATTGAAAACCACGACGGTTTACCTATTCAAATATCAGAACATGAATTTGATGAAGAAGATGACTTCCCTTTATCTTTGTGGTCACGAAACCTAAATTCAGATTCTTTAGCAGCACCGGAAATGTGGGAAGATTATGTTGACATCGATAGCGCTCTCCTCACATCCGAAGAACCTACCGATGAAACTATCGTACAGAACATTAATGCTAAGGAACAGCTCGAAAGTGATGGGGAAGAGGAAGTCGAGGAAGAACCATTACCTACCGCAGAAGAGGCATTAGAGGCTGCAGAATTATTATCACGATTTGTTCATAGCAATATTGAAAATGATAATTTGACCATGGCGATGTCTTCTATACACAATAGTATTAGAGACTGTTTTTACAATAAAATGAAAAAACAAAAGCAGACAAAAATTACAGATTACTTACATTAAAAAATGAAAAATATTTAATATCTATGTATACTATGTTTCTCTATTAAAATACTTAAGAACATATTTACATAAAAAAAGTTTGTTTTTTTTCACAAAACGCTTTGTATGACGTCCGCTTATTATGACGTGTTTGTCAATTCCTTTCGATGTCATTATAAACGGATTCTACTGTATCTAAACAGAATACATTGAATTTTAAATATCTCTATAACAGGCAAAAATTAGCTGCGGGAGACCGCCGTGCCACCTGCATTTGAAACTATTTTAAAAATTCAGGCGCAATGGTGGCACCACTCAGCGGCCGAGAAATGAATTAGAATGCTTTCTGACGTTCTGACACGATGACTGTTAACGTCGTCTCCCCCGGGACGCCAGATGATTTATAATTAAAATAAATTAGATATTAATATAGTACTTATAATAAATTCCAATTTGTGAATTGTAATTAATTAATTACAAGTTTCTGGGGTTTATCTATCTGAAAATTGATCGTTTATACCAGAGGTGGCCACAACGTGGCTCGCGAGCCGCATCCGGCTCTTTAGTCAATCTCGTGCGGCTCTTGAACCTTCTTGAATAATACTGATTTTAAAAAGTACAGGGTGGGACATAAAGATGTACCACATTTTGAACAGGTATAAAAAAATATAACAAGAGGAAAACGACTCGTTCGTGGGTTACATAATAAATATAATAGTGTACGTAGGGAGGAGGGGTGGAGGGGGGAATGGGGAAGTGAATGACGACAGTGTACCAGTGACAAGACAATGTAATATTCTTTCAAATAATAATAACAGTACAATTCACATTATATATAAATAAATTGACAATATAATATTCTTTAAAATTAATAATAATAATAATACTATTCACCTTAAATATATATACATACTAAATAAGAATTATTAATATTATTATTAAAACTATTCAGCTGCGAATGGTAAATCAATGCCAAGCCAAGGGAGACAACGCCGGCGGCGAGAGCCACGCACGGCAGAGCAAGGATAGGCGCTGTACAGGGCTGACCTTAATTTGGATAGAGAATGGGGAATTCCGTTTAGAGAGGGCGAATAATTTGAGAGATATTCGGGAATTGACAAGGAGAGGAATGGGTTTGATAGAGAGAGTGAAAGAGTGCGAATTTTTGGGAGTATTAATTGTGTGAGAGTGTGTGCACAACAGCTGGGATTAAGATGGCCATCGTGTGCGAGTAATTATATATATCATTGTATTTTTGTATTTGAACAAATAGATTTTATTATTATTAATAACATACTATATATAACAGGCCATCCAATAAGTCCGTAGGAAAAGTAAGAAAAAAACAAAATTTTGACAAAACTCGATTTTATTATTAAACATAGTTGCCTTCGAGGGCGATACAACGAGTATAGCGATTTTCCAACTTTTCGATACCACTTTTATAGTACGATTTCTCTTTCTCGTCAAAATAGGCCTCAGTTTCAGTTACCTGATGCCCAGGTATAATAAACATTGAGAAGGGAGTGAAAGAATTGTAAAAGGGTCAAAAGCCCAATTCATTCAATTTTGCCATCGATTTCATAGACCTGTGACACGGTGCATTATCTTGGTGAAACAACACTTTTTTCTTTTTCAAATGTGGCCGTTTCTTTCCGATTTCAGCCTTCAATCGATCCAAAAGTGCACAGTAATAGTTGCTGTTGATGGTGGTTCCTTTTTGGAGATAGTCAATGAATATTATTCTGTTCGCATCCCAAATACAGACGCCATCACCTTACCGGCCGACTGTTGCGTCTTTGCTCGCTTTGGATTCGGTTTGTCGACTGCTCTCCACTCAGCTGACTGTCTTTTGGATTCTGGTGTGTAATAGTGGAGCCATGTCTCATCCATTGTCATATATCGACGATAGAATTCCATTTTATTGCAGTTGAACAGCGCCAAACATTCCTCGGAAGCATCGATACGTTGTTGTTTTTGGTTGACTGTGAGCTCATGCGGCACCCACTTTGCACAGAGATTTCGCATACCCAAATGTTCGTGTAAAATGGTAAAAAACTACCATCTGATATCTTGACAATGTCAGCTATCTCGTACACCTTCAATTTGCGATCGTTCATAACCAATTTGTGTATTTATTTTATGTTTTCTGGAATAACAGCCTCATTTGGGCGTTCACTGCGCTCTGCATCATTTGTGCTGGTACGGCCACGTTTAAATTCAGCAATCCACTTCTCTACCATTTGTCTCGATGGACCAGAGTTAGGATAATGTTTATCAAGCCATCGTTTGGTTTCCAATGTATTTTTGTTTTTAGTACTAAATAAAAATCATTTGGAAAAAATTCTAGTAACGCCATCTACGTGTCATCCTATGGACTTTTTGAATGGACTATTATATGTAATTATTTATAAGATATTTTAAGGTTATTAATCCATTTTTTTATATATTGAGTTAACGATTTACACCCTATATTAAATTTCTTTCTATTACCTATCTAAAAATAAATATTTATCCAAAAACTTTAAATTAAATTTCTTTTATTTGAGAGAGAGAGAGAGGCGGGACCCATATTGAACCTCTAAATTTACAAAAGATTATTAAGATTCTCTATGAATTATGCACCTTGCGTCTATTCCATAAAATTTATAGTTATTTCCCGTTACAGCGTCAAAAAGGGAAAAAATTAAAAAATTAAGACCGCCATTGGGTAATATCTAAAAATATATTCATACAAAACACAGGATTTTTTTTACATTCATTTCAAAGTAGGCCATGAGAGTCTAAAGTGATGAATTTGGCAGATTGCGACGTTGTAGACGAAAAACATATAATCATATAGAAAAATATTGTAATAGTTGAACAAATATACTACAAGTGACAAATCTAATATTCTATTCAGAGTTACATCTTCAATATTAAGTGCGTCAAATAATTTAACACTCGTCGAGAAATTGACTTGGAATGAGATTTGTGAATTTAAAATGAATCTGATAATTGATCAATGATTTATAAAATGTATTTTTAAATGGATTATGAGACTTGACCTATGTTTGAAGGCCTTTGTGCAATGAGCACACTTGAAAGGCGTCCCTTCAGTATGTGTTCTTGAATGCTTTGTGAGATTAGATTTATCTGAGAAGCGTTTTTGACAGTGGTTACAGACAAAGGGCTTTTCACCGGTATGTGTTCTTGAATGCGTAATGAGATGAGATTTATTTGAGAAGCGTTTTTGACAGTGGTTACAGACAAAGGGCTTTTCACCGGTATGTGTTCTTGAATGCACTATGAGATTAGATTTATTTGAGAAGCGTTTTTGACAGTGGTTACAGACAAAGGGCTTTTCACCGGTATGTGTTCTTGAATGCTCTAGTGAGATTAGATTTATTTGAGAAACGTTTTTGACAGTGGTTACAGACAAAGGGCTTTTCACCGGTATGTATTCTTGAATGCGTAATGAGATTAGATTTATTTGAGAAGCGGTTTTGACAGTGGTTACAGACAAAGGGTTTTTCCACGGAATGTATTCTTAAATGTTCTGTGAGTTGAGATTTATACAAAAAGTGTTTTTCACATTGTTCACAGGCAAAGCCCTTTATCAGCAAATCGTGATTGAGCTTTGATTTTGATTTGCATCTCTCTTGACATTGTGTACCCCTGTCGAATTTTTGACCTGAATGAAGTAAAAAATGTTAAATATTTTTAATAATAGATTACATTGAATATTAAGTATTAAATTTACCTTTATTCAATAAAATGATATTCAAGTGTTTCTTGAATAGAGTGGATATTTTCATCTTAATGCATTTTTTCAGATGTTTTTCAAGAAATACTTCGCTAATGAACATCATGTTACAATAGCAACACGGATGAAGTGGCCCTGAAATACACCACAATAAAAAAGTCACTTGAAATTATAAACCCAAGTTTATATTCTAGAATTAAAAAAAAACATTTATGAATTTGGTAATAGGAAAAAAGTCTGACAGAAAAAAAAACTGAATTAATAGTTAATATTGTAATATTATTGTAGGTCTTACTTATTATGGTCCCTGCTATTTAAATGGCCTTCCCTCACAACCATACATAGTTCTATGATTTATATTATATATGAAGAGAATGTACAATTTATTCATTTGAAAATTATAGACAATATATTAAATATTAAATTAGACAAATAATACACCCGTCGGAAAATTAAATTATCATTATAATATATTTTAAAGAAAATCTTAAGAGGGTGTCATCTACTAGATCCGAGATGAAATATTTTATATTTAAATATTACAAATTAAATCGACTCAGAGTGCTAAAATTATCAATTATGGGCAATCTGATATATAATTAATAACAGACACATGTTGTAGAGGTTAATTAGTAGAATATTAGCCATTTGCAACCAAACTGGTATCATTCACATTCACGTTGTTATGTTTTAAGATTTCAAACGTCCACCATTTCCTCCCCCTTGGGGTTGAAGGCGTCAAAAACTAATCACTTCTTGTTTACATCAAACCTAAATTTTGTGCCAAATTTTATTGGAATCTGTTGAACCTTGCGGCCTGCAGCGCAACCATTAAATTGTAATACATACCCCCCTCCCCCCACCCCACACACATATACCGGGTGAGTTTTTTTTATCTTGAGACAGTCTTATAACTCAAAAACAGTGCATTATATGAAAAAAAGTTTCAAATAAAAGTTTATTTATATCGAGGGGGAAACTAAACTAGGCTATTGTTTGTCCACCTAGAACCAAGGGCGGATCCACGGGGGGGGGGGGCGCCCCCTCCGCCCTTGGGGCGTCTCTTACCCCCCCACCGGCTTGGACAATTCGATCGCGACACACTTTCGAGATAAAAAGTAGATATTATATACATCGGGCACCTTATATACATTCTCCCCCCACCCCCCACAAAAAATTCTTGGATCCGCTCTTGCCTAGAACAAGCTTTTAAGGGTATTTCGAGGTAAACTTCTGTTTTTTAAAGGAAACCTATATGTTTCTGTACATATTCTGTTTCTACATAAAAAACTGAACAACTTTTATTAGAACTATTTTTTATATGACATCAAATAAAAAAAAAATAATAAATCAATTAGATCTCTAAAAAAATTATTTTTAACAATCATTCAACTTAATTATCAAATAATTAATTTTTTTTTTTTTTTTTGGCTTTTCGGCCATGTTAGCCATAAGCCATTTACGATACTATTTATTTTTTATTTTTTAAATTTGTCTCTACCTCGGGGGTCAGATTTTAGCCGGATGCCTCGAGCCGGAATCGAACTCGGGTCCTCTTGGTTAGCTGGCTGACATGCTACCGCCTAGCCTACCCGACCCCCCAATTAATTAATTATTAAATAGATATTTATTAAATCGAAAAGTCACAACAATGAAAATAAGTGATTATAATGATCTTAAAACTACATTATACACCGATTTAAGAAATTATTTTCAACTTAACTGAACTACTTAAAAGTCTTGAGTTTAAAAAAGTCTATTTCTCGTGTCAATCTAGTAGTATTGTATTATCACAATAAAAATGGAGTATTTTTTGTTTAAGACAGAATTGAAATGGTCTTAATTTATGGTGAATGTGGAAAAAGTGTTAGGGGTTGCAATTGAAATGGATGGCGAGCGCTTTCCTGATAGAAATACACCCTCTCAAGCTTCATTTCATCTGACTGTCTCAAGATACAAAACTCACCCGGTATATATATACTTTTGAATAGAGGATGGTTTTAGTGTCTAGGGGCCATGATCGGAAAAAGTATGATGAAATTTTCCGGAAGTCGCACCATGAAAGTGAGCGCAATAGGTATATTTCTTCGAAATCTACCTAAAAACAAATACCTATTTACGAAAAATTATTTTTCTCTAGAAATTATTAATAAATATTAGATTAAGAGTCTTCTAATATTTATTGTAATCTTTGAGAGGTTTTAGATCTAGGAACTAATCACTTTATATAATAAAGATAAGAGTAAATAAATATTTTATTTAATATGGATTTACTATGAGTCAAGGATACTGGGTCACTTATTTCACCTGCTAATTTCTATCGATTTTTGCAAAAGGATAGTGAAGAAATCCTACAGAAATCATCCTGAAAAGTATGATCTTATTAGTATCCTTAACTCATAGTAAATCCATATTAAATAAAATATTTATTTACTCTTTTTTCATTAAATTGAAGGGTTGGTTTTGTCACAAATATAATAAAACAATAATTTTAATAACTATTAGAATTATTTAATTGATAACTATACAGTTTATTATTTACTCTTTACTTTATTAAAGATGTTTCACCTTGCACCAACACCACAATCTCTACTGATTACTTTATATAATTGGTTTAGCATCAAATTATTTTATATTCCTAATATATATTATAATAAATTGAAGAGAGTTTTTTTTTCTCGAGCAATTAGTGAACTATTCAGTTAAAATGAAGAATGAATTTTGTATGAAAGGGAGAGAAATATGTGGACTCGAGACAGAGGTTGACGGGTACTCGTTAAGGGAGGAGTAATTTTAAGGTGAGGAATATTGGGCTGAGAGGGTAAGAGTGGAGGGCGGAAATAGATATACAAATATTGGGTCAATTAAATATTTATTATTAAAATATAAGTTTAAATATTTTGCTATTAAGGGAGTTTATCAAGTAGTATGTTTATTTATATTAAGAGTTTAGTATTAACTCTGTATTAAGAGGTTGTTGAGAGGCTGATCAGCCTCTCCTATTCTGAGTAGAATAATTCATTGATATTGTATTAGTTACTTAATTACTTATTCCTGGGCGCTACATTCGTTCGTGACCTCAGGGACCATCCTCCTCCATTCAGTTATATTCTAGGCTGCCCTTTCCATATTTTGGATTCCGATTGTGTTGCTTTTTGAGCCGTAGCAAATATTTTTTACCTTTTATTTTCCATTGATAAAGGAAGAAATTCGCCCGAAACATTTGGGTTTATCATCATCATTGAGTATACAGTCCTAAGACTGGTTTGATGCAACAATCCGTCTCCACTGACTCCTGTCCTCCGCCAGCTGTTTAACCTCTCTAAATGTCTGGCATCCCATATCCCCAATTATTTGGTTGAAATATTCTAATCTGGGTCTTCCCCTTCCCCTTTTCTTTCCCACCTCCCCTCCAAGATATCCCTAAGCAGTCCCCCATGTCTCAGTGTGTGCCCCATCATCTGACCTCTTCTCTTCTTCAGACTCTTCCACAAGGTTCTTCTTTCTCCGATTTTTCCAAGAACTTCTTCATTTGTAATTTTATCCATCCATTTGATATTCATCATTCTTCTGTAGCACCACATTTCGAAAGCCTCCAATCTCTTTCTCTCCGCTTTTCCAATTGTCCAGGTTTCACACCCGTACATGGCTATGCTCCATACATATGTCTTCAATAGCAACTTCCTGTTTGCTAAGCTGATTGAGGAGGAGCATAGTAGTTTTTGTTTTGAATTAAACCCCATTTTTGCTTGGGCAATTCTTGATTTAATTTCGTTTTTGCTCCTCCCATCCCATGTTATTTTACTTCCTAGGTAGCGGAATTCTTTAACTCCTTCTAGGTTTTCTTGGTTAATTTTGATGCATTCCTGTCTCGTTTGTTCTTTTTTGTACATACTAGGACCTTGGTTTTATTCTTGTTTACTTTCATTTTGATTTCTTCTATTAGGATTTGGTTAATTCCATTCAAGGCGTCCTCTAATTCTTTTTTATTGCTTCCTAGAAGGGCAATGTCATCGGCAAATCTTAACATAGCGATCTTTTGACCTTTGGATTTCTATACCTGTATCAATTTTGTCTTTGAATTCTTTAATCGCTTCTTCTATGTATAAGTTGAAAATCATGGTGACAGCACACATCCTTGTCTTACACCTTTTTTTATTTTGGCTTCTCTTTGTTCATCACCAATATTTATTGGGTTTAATTAAACGTTTAAATATTGTATTATAAAAGATTTGTATTTATTTCAAGCATATAAAAATCAATAAAAAATTATTTCTTTTATATCCATTATGAATATACAGATGACAACCTTCAACCAAAATCCATTATTTATATTTAAATAGATAGTAATTATTCTCTAGATGGATATTTTTGAATTTTTGATAATTTTTCATTTACTAACCTGTATAAATAGGGTAATTCTTGGGATTATTCAGAATCTTATTGATATCAATAATCCGATAGGTTTCCATTATGCTTATATATTGAATAAATACGAATTAACTCTTCAAAATAAAGAAATAATTAAAATATAAAAATCTACCAAATGACAGATGGACTATGTATATTCTAAGATGGAGGCTGGCAGAGAGTATAGAGAGATGCAACTCAATGTTAAAAGGCGGTTCCAATTTTTATGGTGACGTCACAAGCCGGCAGCGGGCAGCCATTAATCGGGAAAGAAAAAGGCGGGAAATAGCATTAGTATTAGGAATCCATGGCTGTCGATTATTATTATTAGTAGTAGTATTATTATTATTATTAAGAATAGCAATCCAGAATGGAATTATTTTTTTGAGTAATTTTAAAATTAGAAAAAAAACTATTTCTTAAAATAAAATTATGAGAAAAGGGAGATATGAAATAAAACTATAAATAAATATAATTATTTTTATTATTTTAATATAAAATTCAGATACAAAATTTTAACAAATTGAAAAAAAAAACATTTATAACAAATTAAAAAAAAATCTTGTCATGATGTTTTGCTGGATATCTGAAAAAAAATATATATATATATATAAGTATATATTAAATAAACATAACTAGAAATTATAGTTGATTCTTCAACTTTGGCTAATGGATTAAATAATTTAAGATAATAGCAATAATATTAATAAAGGCCAGTCTCCATTAATAAAAAGCAGCGGCGACGGGAGGTAAAAATATTGGGTCATATTTTAATTTTAATAGTTGCTCATAATATGCTTTTTCACCGTACTTATCTTTATCAAGAATTTTGCGGTGTTCGGGATGAATAGACATATAAATGGCTGTTGAAAAAGATATGATGTTACGATTTTAGCGGTTGTGCAGGCTGGTTATTATAATTAATAAAACACTCTTTCACCTTAAACTTTTATATTTTATTTTTCATAAATCTATACAACCCTGTGTTTATTTACATTCCTCCGCCATTCCATTCCAACAATGCAACATGTCAACTTAAAAGTAACTAACTACTAAAACAAAAAGTAACTAAATAATATTTCAACACCCCCTCTCAATTTTTGGTTTTACATTTTTGAGGAGCATTAAAATTAATACAGAAATTGACATTAATACTTTTAAACAATATTCAACTTATTTCTAAATTCACAAAACTTCACATAGCTTATTGCTTTCGTGAAAATGTCCGCGACATTTTGATCACTGGATACATGTTTTATATTTATTTCACCTTTTTGCACTAAGTCTTTTATGAAGTGGTATTTTATCTCGATGTGTTTGCTTCGCTTGCTATTTTCATAGCTTTTTGACAGTTCAATTGCACCTTGATTATCCATTAGTAAAATTGCTTCGCTGTGTTCTTGACTCAGATCGGATGCGATACCTTTTGATGATACTATTTCTTGAGTTGTCAATGCTGCTGCGATATATTCGGCCTCCGTTGATGACAGCGCTACGGATTGTTGTTTTCTGGAAAACCATGATGTGACGTTGTCACAGTAATAAACCGCGCATCCTGATACACTTTTTCTATCTTGAATGTTTCCTGCCCAGTCCGCATCTGAATATGCTTTTAACTGATTCTCGTCGTCGCTTTTCTTGTAAGTTAATGCTAACTTCTTAGTTCCTTTGAGATAACGAATCACTCGTTTTCCCGCTTTCCATACTTTTTCATTTGGTTTATCTAAGAATTGACTTAGATACGATACTGAGTACATAATGTCGGGTCGACTCCCTAGAGCTACGTACATCAAGCTTCCGATTAATTCTCTGTATGGTACTTGTATTCTTTCTTCTGTATTGTCCACTTGTAAGTTTGTTTCCATGGGCGTTTTTGCGTCCTTGCATTCTTCCATCTTAAAGGTTTTTAGTATTTTGTCAATCATCTGTTCTTGTTGCAATTTTATACTGTTTGCATTGCGCTCGATTTTGATTCCTAAAAAAATATTTATTTCTCCTAGATCTTTCGCTTGAAATTCTTCCTTTAAAAGTATGACAGTGTTTTCTATATTTTCACCTGTTAGAATAATATCGTCTACAAATATTATCATTATGGTATTTTCTCTTGTATATAAGCAAAAGTCATGTTGCGACCTTTTAAACTTGTTTTTTATTGCGAAAGTGTCAAATCTTTCATTCCAACATCGAGGTGCATCTTTTAAACCATATAATGCCCTCTTTAATTTCAAAACGTTTTGTTTATTGGTACCGTCTGGTGGTTTTATGTATATATCGTTCTTCAGTTCTCCGTTTAGAAATGCTGTGGGTATATCGAGTTGTCGTAATTTCCAATCTTTTTGTAATGCTAATGATATTATCATTCTTACGGTTGAAAGTCTCGCAACGGGTGCGTATACATTTGTTTCACATTTTTCCTGGAAGCCTTTGGCCACTAACCTGGCTTTCTTCATTCCGTTTTCTTTCGTTTTAAAAATCCACTTTGTGTCTATCGCTTTCTTACTTGGTGGAAGTGTCGTTTGTTCCCACGTTCCCATTGTTTCATGTGCTTTAAGTTCTTTTCTTATTGCGTGTTTCCATTCTTCTGACTGTATTGCTTCTTCATAGTTTACCGGATCTTCATCACCGGCTAATAAACAGAATGCTGTGTATAATTCGTAATCCTGTAGTTTTTCTGGTAATTTTACTTCTCGTCTTGGTCTTTGTTGTTCTGTTTCTTCGTTCTTCTCATTGTTGTTATCTACTGCTTCTGTTTCATTCTCTTCTGTCTTTATGCTATCTTTTTCTTCCGTGTCTTCTATGTGAGTATATTTGGTTGGGTTCGACTCATCAAATCTCACGTCTCGTGCATTTATTAATTTTCCGGTTTTTGGTTCCCATAGTCTATATCCGTTCCGGCAGTAACCTACCATTCTTGTTTCTATAGCTCTCTCCTCTAACTTACTTCTTTTCGGTATAATGTTTGCCCAGGATCTACAACCAAAAACTCTTAGTTTTGTTAAGTCATTCTTACCGTACCATCTTCTTGCGGGAATGTCTCCGAGTAGTGCTTCGGTAGGAGACCTGTTCACTTGGTAAGCTGCGGTGCAAATAGCTTCGCCCCATAGTTGCTTCGGTAGTTCTGTCTCGGAAAACATTGTTCGTGCTTTATCTAAGAGAGTCCTGTTCATCCTCTCAGAAACTCCGTTTTGTTGAGGTGTGTTTGTGATGGTATATTCTAACTCTATTCCATTACTCGCACAATATTTTTTGAATTCATTTGAGATAAATTCTCCTCCTCCATCACATCTGATTCGACTGACGTACACATTGAATTCTGCTTTCATTTTCTTGGTATATTCTATTAGGTTATTTTCCGCTTCATCTTTTGTCTTTAATAAGTAAACTTTTGTAAAATGTGTGTAGTCGTCTACTATGGTTTGGAAATATTTCTTGCCGTCATGAGTTTCTGGGTTCAAAGGTCCACATAAATCGGTGTGTATCATTTCTCCTATTCTCCTTGTTCGAGGTAATTCCATTTTCTTAAAAGGTAATCTTGTTGCTTTGCCTTTTACGCATGCTTCACAGATTTCTTTACTTACTGGTAAATTTAGTTGCTTGAGACTGTGTTTATTCAAGTGTCCCAATCTTCTGTGCCACAACATGTCGGAATTTTCAGTCATCATGCACTTTTCATCGTTTCTCACATTGAAATCTATTATGTAAAGCTTACCTTTCCGTTTATACTTCAAATTTACCCCTTCGCCGATTATGTTCACATTTTTTTCGGAAAATATGATTTCTTTCCCTTTAGATATTATTTTATTTACCGACAGTAAATTGTATTTTAGTTTTGGTACGATGAGTGCTTCTAGTATGATATTCGTTCCTCCGTATTCCAACTTTAATGTTCCCTTTTTCTTTGCACTAATTGTATTCCCATTTGCTATTTGTATAAGTACTTCCTTTTCCAATGTGTGTATATTTACCATGGATGATTCCAAAGATTCTTGTACTAAGTGTTCAGTGGCACCGGAATCTACAATGAATGTTATTGAAGTTTCATTTGGTTTTATACTTGCATTTAATGCTAGGAATGCTATTTCATCTTCAGTTCCTGTATTTGCTGTCTCTTTCTGACTTTGATTTCTTCCTCTAAAGTTGGTGGAATATCCTCTCCATCGATAATTGTTACCTCTTGCTCTCCCACGATACGTGTTGTTTCCTCTGTTCGTATTGTTTGGTCTTTTTGGGCATTCGTATCTTTTGTGCCCCTTCTGCCCACAATTATAACATTCGAATTGAGAATTGGCAGCGAATGTACTCTCGTTTACTGTAGTACTCGTTTTCGAATTTTTGAATTTCATTTCTGAGTCCAACAAACGACTTTTAACGAACTCTAATGTTACACCTGTTGTAATAGTTTCTATGGCTGTGATGACCGTTTCGTATCTTTCTGGCAATGTTAAAAGTAGATGGCATACTTTGTCACTTTCTTCAAGTTTCGTCTCTGTACCTTCTATGTCTCTAATTAGTGTATCGAATTTGACAAAATGCTCTTCCATACTTTCATTAGACGACAATTTCATAGTTAATAACTTTCTTTTAAGATACAACTTCGTGAATATACTTTTTCTTTCGAACATTTTCTCTAAATTCGCCATCATTTCTTTCGCATTTTTTGCATCTTTTATATATTCCAGATATTTGTCACCGATACCTTGAATTATCAACGATTTTGCTCTTGCATCTTGTTTTCTTAGTTCATCATTATTCAGATCAATTTCATTTTCTACAAATTTCTTGACTCCTTTTTCTTCAAGAATAGCAAGTATTCTGAATTTCCAGTTTGAAAAATTTTCTCCGTTAAATTGTGGAATTTGCACTGACGCCATTTTGTGTTCGTCTTCCAGCTTGTACAACAACAATTTTTATTTGCTTTCTTTCTCTTTTATACCTTCACACTTTTGGGCATAACTGGGCCCATAACCTGTTACGATTTTAGCGGTTGTGCAGGCTGGTTATTATAATTAATAAAACACTCTTTCACCTTAAACTTTTATATTTTATTTTTCATAAATCTATACAACCCTGTGTTTATTTACATTCCTCCGCCATTCCATTCCAACAATGCAACATGTCAACTTAAAAGTAACTAACTATACTAAAACAAAAAGTAACTAAATAATATTTCAACATTGGAAAATATCTGTGCAGCCAAAGAAACTTTCATTTCTTTTCTTTTGGGATTAATATGATCTTGTGTTATTTTGGGGATGGGATTCATTAGTTTTTAAGATGGTATCATAAGTCCTTGTAATATGATCCCATTCGGCATATCCATTGGCTATCTTTACCCTATTATTTAAAAATAGATTCCTAAGACATTTTAAAAGATGTGGAGGGTCATAAAAATGGACGATTTCTTGATCATTAATGGAAAATAAAAAATTGTCTGCATATCTTTTTGTGGATTTAATGTAATCTTTGATGAGACTATTTATCGCACTTTTATTAGTTGGTCCTTGGTCGCAGATGGTCGCAACTACAACAAAACCACAATTTTGCAATTCCATAATGATTTTAATAATTATGTCTTTTAGAATACCTGATGAAGTAGTGTCTTTGCAAAAATAATAGGCAATAGGCAATTTCCATTTTCTGTTTAGACCCCTTAACATAAATACAAGAGCATGGTTGGCCAAAGTTTTTGTTTTCCCAAAAGATCCGAAGTCCTCAAATCCTTCAATTTTATCATTGAAAGAATTATAAGAAAAGCTACTTTTAATAGCCATTTCATCCCAAATAAGAGCTACTGCGCGGTCAATTACAGAAGATTTTTCATTGCTCTCTTTCAAAAAATCCATTATTTGTATATTTAAACCCGGAGAAAAATTAATATTATGAAGGATACTAGCCAATGTTCTAGGGCTGGGCAAAACAATGAGATGTCTTAGGTAATTATACGTTTTAGGGCTTCTTTTATATACTGACAGAAAATTTTTTTTTTCTTTGTCAGTCCACCGGCGTCCCTTTGGTGGTCTTTTTTTGTTTCTTAATTCACCTGATAATATTAAATTTTCTGCTAAAGAAAGTTTTCCCGAAATAATTTCTTTGATTTGATTATTTTTGATTAATTTTTGAAAATTTCTAAAATAATTATTCAATTTGGAATATTTATTACTAATTCTTAACAATTTTTTTTTTTAATGTCCTAGCTGCTTGTAAAATTTTTTTTTTTAGGTGTGATATCAGTTTTCGTTAAATTGCATTGTTTTAAAATATTAGACGAATATCTTTTTTTTTGATTTGTTGGTCTTTTTATAAAGAAAGGTTCTGAATTATTTTCTGAATTTGAAGGGCCCTGGTTAGAAAGTGGCCTTACACCTAAATCATCTAAGTCAGAATTTTGAAAATTTGGTAATGTACCCTTATTTTCTAAAGAAATAGGACTAGTTATTATTGTAGAACTGACTGTCTCTTCAAAAGGAAAATAACTAATATTCTGGGGATCTTCATTTAAACATTCAAAATCAATTTCCCTAAGTTCATTTGAATTTCCCAGAGAAGACGAATCGTTTATTCCTATTGCATTATCCAAATTTAAGTAAGAATTTTGTATAGTCAGGAAATTCGAAATTTTGATTCTCGGTACTATTCCTATCTACTGAAGAAGATACTAAAAAATTAGAATTAGCTAAGGAGTCATGATTTGCACTTAAAATTGGTGGAGGATTAATGTCAGGGAGGGCGTTCCAAACCAACAAGCCATTAGCCCTAAGATTATTCTGACTGAAATGTTTAGAACATATGCATAGGTTTACTAATTTTGAGTTAATTTTGATGGGAAGTTTGGGGTTTGAAGCAAATGCCAGCCACTTAGAACATCTAGTTTCCTCTTTAACTGGAAATCTAAAAAACTTTAATTTTGAATCTAAATCTTTATATTGTTTCGAATCACAAAGATAAACAGAACAGACCCTGTGACCTTTCATTTTTTTTTTTTTTTTTTTTTGAATTATCAAAGTAGTTTAAAAAAAAATTATATAGATAGATATATAAGAATAAAACCTTTATACCCAAGTTGCTTGGAAAACTTAATTGCATTGAATATGGAAGAAAAAAATTCTGTAAGCAAATACCTACTGATGGAGCTGATGGATGTTTAGGAAATCATTTTTTTCTCTTTCTTATAAGAGCCGTACCTATAAAAAAAAGGTAATTTAATAAAGATATATATATATACAATATACAGAGGTGCCCACAGGGGGGGGGTTGAAAATTGATGCAAAATTAGCATTATATGATATATGTAAATAAAAACGTTTAAGTTAATAATTTCAACAAAAGGTAATAAAAATCTCTTCTAATTCTTTAGAAGTGGTTTAAAAAAATATAATTGGGGGTTATTTTCCATGAAAATAGGGGGGGGTGGAATCATGAGGTAGGGGGTGGGAAAACCCCTGCAATATATTGGACTGAACTTTTTATTGGTACAATAAAAAATTTCTAGGAAAAATATATTTTTTTCAATAACATATGTAGAAATGAACAACAAATTTAAATTTTTAGTTAATTAAAAGAAATCAAAATCTATTAATATCTATTCATTAAATGCAGAAATGAATTTAATTACGATTTATTATTCCTTATGTTTGAGGCATCTTTCAACAAATAAGGTGAAATATTGAAATTTACTATTTAATTTATTTATAACAGTTGAATGACCGTTAAATTTGAATGATATACAAACTCCCTAGCAATTTTACTTAGCCTAAATTATTTTTAATATAAATAAAATGAAATTAATTGACAGAAATGACAAAATTACCTTTTGGAATGTTCTTATCTTATGTATTATCTGTTTATCATCTTTATTATTATTATCAATTAACAATTTTAATAATTAATATAATATATATATATATATATATTATAGTTGTTCCTAAAACGTCAGAATAGAAAAGAAGACAGTAACAGATCTTAAGCAACTTAATAACAGAAAAATTCATAATAAAATATAGAAAATTTAAAAAATTTAAAATTTTTTTTTTAAATATAAAATTCTAGGCAGTTTTCACAAAAATACACCATTCTTCTTAAAAAAAAACGAAAAATATATATGTTATTATTTTATTTTTTGGTGAAAATATGTTGGCGACCTGCTCCTGTGGGAAAGAAAAATTGGGACCGATTTCCCTATCTAAGTTGCAGCCCCCTGACAGAGAGTATAGAAAGGTGCAACTCAATGATAAAAGACGGTTCCAATTTTTATGGTGACGTCACAAGCCGGCAGCGGACACCCACGGGAAAGAAAAAGGCGGGAAACAGCATTAGTATTAGGAATCCATGGCCGTCGATTATTATTATCTTTTCATTCTTTTCTCTCCTTTTGAAGGAGGTTTGTTTACTATACATCGGCTGTAAACAGCAGAGATGATAGCTTCTATTTTGTTATTATCTTGTTGAAGGAAGGTTCAGGAACCGCCGGACTGTCGCGCACGTACTCAGCAGTACAGCCTTCTGCACCGTCGTGATAATGCCCCCTCCAAAAATGCCCAGCTCCTTTAAGTTCTTAGGGAGCGTCTTCGGGACGACACCAGTCGCAGACATGACAAGGGGCACCATTAGCACTCTATCCTGTCTCCACATTTTCCTAATTTCTTCTGCGAGCTCAAGATATTTATTTAATTTTTCGCCATAGGCTTGTTGGAGATTATGTGTATTTGGTATGGTGATGTCAATAAGGTATGTCATTTTGCTATTCTTTATGGTGAGTATTATATCAGGTCTATTCGCAAGTATAGTCCTGTCTGTCAGCACGGACCTGTCCCAATATAGTTTACAACCACTACTTTCAAGTACACTTTCCGGAGTATACTCATAGTAGGGAACTCTGGTGCTTATTAGTTCATAGTGAAGAGCAAGTTCTTGATGGATGACTTTTGCCATCTGATTATGTCTATGTGTATAATCCGTACTGGCGAGGACTCGGCAGGCCGAAATGACATGTTGAATAGTTTCGGACATACCACCACACATTCTGCATCTGTCATCGGTCACATTAGGATCCTTGATTATGTATTTAAGATAATTCTTTGTGGCTATGACCTGGTCTTGGATTGCAATTACGAAGCCCTCAGTCTCCGGGAACAGATCTCCATGAGTCAGCCAATAGTTTGACGCTTTTCCGTCAACATGGTCCTGGCCCAAGTCATGAGGATGCCTCCCATGCAACACCTTCCGTTTCCAGTTGTTTTTAAGATCCTCCTGCGTGCCGAGCTGCTGAATCCCACTAATATCCCCCCCGAGATTCACCGGAGTAAGATTAACATCAGCCCGGACTACTGCTGCGTGGAGACGCGATGTTATTTGTTTTTTCAAAAAATATTCTCGAAGATTCATAATCTGTTTCCTGTGCAGCTGTCGCAGGTCAATAATTCCTCTGCCTCCATACTCTCTATCAAGCGCAAATCGTTCAATTGCAGATTTAGGGTGATTGGCTCTCGCATTAGTGAAGTTTACCCTTATTTTTCTCTCAAGAAAATCTAAATCTGTTTTTGTCCAGTGAATTATCCCGAACGTGTACATGAGTGTTGGAACTGCCCATGAATTGATTGCTTTGCATAACCTCCTGCCCGATAGTTTAGTTTTCAGCAAAGTTTTGACCCTATCTATAAATTTCTTGGTGGTGAGTTGCTTCATGGTCTTGTGTTCTATGCTGAGAGCTTGCTGCACTCCCAAGTACTTGTACGTTTCTTCCTCATTCAGCGGATCAACTGTTTGCCCATCTTCAAGAGTGAATCCAACAGACTGCTGTATTCCTCTTTTGACACTTATAGTTCTACATTTATCCAGCCCAAAAGACATGCGGATATCCTCAGAAAACACCTCCACCAGTCTTAAAAGAGATCGAAGTTCAGCCTCCTTAGATGCATATAGTTTCAAATCATCCATATACAGCAAGTGTGTTACTTTCTCAACAATTTCTCCGCTTTCGATTTTAAATCCATACCCTCCATTGTTTAACATATGAACAAAAAAATAAGGGGGCTTAATGAGTCGCCCTGGAAGATTCCCCGTTTTATAGATATTTGAGCAGAGCTGACAGTATCTCCAGAACAGGATAAAGAAATTATTATTATTATCCGAGTTAATGCACTTTCTCAGCTTGCGCTGGAAAAATTTCACCTATCCCTTCAGATCTTATTTGGGATTAGGCTCGGTCGATGTGGAAAGAGAATTCACTCTGGCCCACATGATCCTCCGGATAATCTTCAATTATTGAGAAACTTGCGCACGATATGGCAGGTTTGTAATATAGTTGCCTTCTGTGCATGCTTCAAGATGGTGTTTGGCAGACCAAGTTTCTCAATGTTCTTATCAAAGTTGTTAGAGACAACCCCCTCAACAGATATCACTAATGGGTAGATGGAGACCCTATCCAGTTTCCAGATCTCTTTAATTTGCCAGGCGAGTTCCTCATATTTGTTCTTTTTCTCTGCCTCTGTCCTTTTGATGTTATGTGTCAGAGGAACAGCGATATCAATGAGTATCCCTGAACTTGTGTTAAAATCTATTAGAAGAATATCGGGTCGGTTATAAGCGATGGTCCTATCAGTTAACACAGGCCTGTCCCAGTATAAAATATATTTTTTCGATTCTACGACCGGCACTGGCTCGTATTTATATTATTATTATTTGAGTTATGACACTTACTCAGCACAAGTGCTGGTAAAATTTCACCTACCCCTGTTGTTCTTATGGGGTTAGGCTCGGACGCTGTGGAAAGGGAATTCACCCTGGCCCTCAGTTACTCTTCTTTTGTTCATTTAATCGTTAGGAATCTTCTTACTATATAGCAGGTCTGTAAAACGACAGCCTTTTGCACGAGAGGTGTTATTTCGTCTGATATCCCTAGCGATCTGATGTTCTTTTTTAAGTTGTTACTGGACACACCCTCCACAGACATCACAATCGGAATAATTTTTACCTCGTTGAGCTTCCACAGTCGCTTCAGCTCGAACGCAAGGTTTTGGTATTTAGAGATCTTTTCCCGCTCTGTCTTTGCCAGGTTATGCGTTAATGGGACCGCAATGTCAATGATAATAGCCCTTTTCTCACGATTATTTATTAATATGATATCGGGTCTATTATGATCAATTGTTCTATTCGTCAACACTGGTCGGTCCCAATAGAGAATTAGGCCATTGTTTTCTAAGACAGATGGAGGGGCGTACTTGTAATAGGGCTCTGGGTCTTGGATAAGTTCACTTTTGAGAGCAAGCTCCCGATGGATAATTTTTGCTACTTGGTTGTGTCGGCTTGTGTATTCATTATCAGCTAATGCTATTATTATTATTATTATTATTATTATTAGTATTATTATTATTATTATTATTTTGTTTATTTTTCTTTTAATTTTTACACAGTTGCCGGGGTATTTACCCAAGGCAAAAATTTATGTACAAAGGTTGATATTTATATGTACAATATTTACAAAGGAATTTAGGGATGCGAATCATGCATGTCACTGGGTGGTTTATTGGAGACTTAAAAATTTCCTAACAATATTTGCAGTTCCCAACAATGCGGCCTTCTGACAAGTTCTCATGTGTCCTTCGTCCAATTGAATTTTTGATTTTGCAATCTTCCAATCCTTCGTGACCAGACCATTCGCGGACACCACCACTGGGACTATCTCCACCCCCTGAAGCTTATACATATCCTTCAGTTCGACAGACAGCGCTTGGTACTTCCTTTTCTTTTCAGCGATCGTTGACAGAAGCTTGTCATCCGATGGAACCGCAACATCAATAATTATTGCCTTTTTTTTATTTTTATCAAACAGGACAATATCGGGTCTATTTGCTTCAACTGCTCTATCAGTTGTGATTGCACAGTCCCACAAAATTCGGGCTCGATCATTGCTGATTACTGTCTCAGGCCTACATTTGTAATAAGGTTGTTCTTCTTCTATTAGACGATATCTCTTTGCCAGTGCTTGATGTATGACCTTGGCTACATTATTATGTCTTTGTAGATATTCAGTTGGAGCTAGTGATGGGCAACCACAGCAAATATGTTGTATTGATTCATTGGTGGTTTTACATAGGCGACATCTACTGTCGATCAGCTGACCCATGATGTGTCTTTGGTAAGCTCGTGTCTTTATCACCTGGTCCTGGATTGCGAAAAGAAAACCCTCTGTCTCTCCATAAAGACCTCCTGTTCTGAGCCATTCCGTAGAACCTTCTTCATCAACATCATCTGCCGCCAGAGCCGCAAAATATCTACCATGGAGTTCTTTCCCTTTCCAGTCATTAATGCGATCTTGGTGTTTTAAATATTGAAACTCTTTATTTTCTTGGGCTAAATCCAGCGGACTCATATTCTTATCTCGACAGCAGATGGTTTTGCATAGTGTAGAGTCACTGGATAAAAAGTAGCGTCGAAGGCCCTCCTCTTGACGCCGACATAACGCCTCCAGATTAAGAAGTCCTCTACCTGCACTCTTTCGAGGCAAATATAATCTATGTACTGAACTGCGTGGATGGTGTAGCCGGTGTCTTGTAAGAGTCGTTCTTATTTTTCTGTCGAAAGCTTGAAGAGATGTCGCCGACCACTTTATAACACCGAATGTATATGTGGCTACCGGAATAGCCCAAGTATTGATAGCCGAGATTTTGTTTCTAGAGTTGATATTTGATTTGCAGATCTTATTTATTCTAGAAAGAACTTTCTTCTGGATATTATTCCTGGAGTTGGTTTCAGAAATCCCCAGCAGCTGATTCAGTCCTAGGTATTTATATGTTTCTTCATTACCAAGGTTATGAATGGTTGTGTCATCAAAGAGTTCCATATCCTGCTCTCCATCTTGAACCTGACCACGCTTAACATGCACAGTAGCACATTTATCCAAACCGAACTCCATACCAATATCATCACTGAATCTCTTTACTAGCTCAAATTCCTTTTGCAACTGGTCCTTGCATGAAGCATAAAGCTTGAGATCATCCATATAAAACTGGTGCGAGATGTAAACATTTGGGTTTTTCTTTACAAGATACCCATACCCGGACTCCCTAATCATCCTACTCAACGGAGTGAGAGCCATACAGAACCAGAGCGGACTCAGACTATCACCCTGGAAGATTCCACGTCTAATACTGATCTCCTTGGTCTTATAGTTGTGAACACCTTTTCCAACGTGTAAAGATGTTCTCCATTTTGACATTCCAGATTTCAGGAAATTAACAATTATAGGATTGATTTTGTATAACTCGAGGACATGTAGAAGCCACGAATGCGGTACCGAGTCAAACGCCTTTTTATAATCTACCCAACCGAGGGAGAGATTGTGCGATTGCCCGCGTACCTGTTTGGTTAGCACGTTGTCAATAACTAACAATTCCTTGCAGCCTCGAGATCTCTTACGACAGCCATTTTGTTCAGGGGCTAGAAGGTTCTGAGCCATTAGATGACAATTAATCTTCGAGGCGACGACCGATGTCAAGATCTTGTATAGTGTTGATAAACATGTGATTGGTCGATAGTTCTCCGGTTGGGAACTCCCGGCCCGCTTGTCCAACATGTAGGTTGTACCCGTCAACAGGTAACTGGGGAAGGTAGTTGGATTACGTAAAGCCTCATTAAACAGCCAGGCTAACCGCTGATGTGTAGTAGTTAGATATTTCCACCAAACATTGTGAATGCCGTCCAGACCAGGCGCCTTCCAATTTTGAGTTTTCTTTATGGTTGATTTAACATCATCCAAAGTAATAGTAACCGGGGGCATCTCTCTATTTATTATTATTATTATTAGTATTATTATTATTATTAGGAATAGCAATCCAGAATGCAATTATTTTTTTGAGTAATTTAAAAATTAGAAAAATAACTATTTCTTAAAATAAAATTAGGAGAAAAGGGAGATATGAAATAAATATAATTATTTTTATTATTTTAATATAAAATTCAGATACAAAATTTTAACAAATTGAAAAAAAAACATTTATAACAAATTCAAAAAAATCTTGTCATGATGTCTTGCTGGATATCTGAAAAAAAAATATATATATATATATATATATATTAAAGAAACAACAAGAAATTATAATTGAAAAGTTTTTATTTTGCCGAGAGTAGCAGAGTTGTTGAATTATAAAGAGAAACAAAGAGGTTGTCCTCTGCTTTTTTTTTTTTTTTTTTGTTTATGATAATGATGAGAGAAGGAGTTACACCAAAAAAGGTGCAACCCCTAAAGGCCTGGGTTGGCCCCTCCATCGTGAAAAGAAGAAGAAAGAATTTTATGGGTTTGGCGGGGGTCGAAGGTATCTGTGGATACGGGTCTTAAATAGCTGAAGGTTATAGGTCGCGGGAAAGATGGTGGCAGGGAGCGAGTTCCAGTCTCTGGAGGTCAAAGGGATAAAAGAGTTGGCGAAAGCGCTTGTTCGAATTTTATCCAATTTGACAGCGAAGGGGTGCTGAGCGTTAGAAAACCGCGTGTTTCGCGTAAAGAGGGCATTAGGGGGGATAATTGATTTCAGCTCGACTGAACAGACACCGTGATAGTATCTGTAGTACAGGGAAAGGGCAGAAACGGTTCTTCGGTGAGCCAGGGAGTCGAGTGAGTTGGTTAGAGCCGGTTCTCCTATTAGTTTAATTGCTCGCTTCTGAATTGCATCCAGTGTGGCAAGAGAATGCTTGGAGGCACCCCTCCACAGATGAGAGCCATATTCGAGACAGGGACGAATTTGAGCCTTATACAGCATAAGGAGTTGACTGGGAGTATAACAGCGTCTAGACCTAAATAGGAGACCAAGCTTGCGCGCTGCAGCTTTAGCAGTGGTTGAGATATGGTCATTCCATGAAAGGTCAGACCCTAGAGTTACGCCTAGCATTGAGATTTTATCCCTGAATTCTAGTGAGTTTGAGTCGAATGATATGTTTGGGAGGTTTCTGTCGACGCGCCTAGAAATAAGGCAACACTGAGTTTTCCCTGCATTGAAGTTAACTAAGTTTTGGGATCCCCAGTTTTTAAGCTTGCATAAGTCTAAATTAATTGAAGAGGCAATGTCTGCACGGTTTTTATGCGATGCAGGGGCGTTATGTATGGTGCTGTCATCTGCGTAACAATGTACCGGATTGGGGGGCAAGTTTAGAAGGTCGTTGATATAGATAAGAAAAAGCGTAGGGGAGATAACCGATCCCTGAGGAACTCCAGCGTTGGTGTGGAAGGGGAAGAGGATATTCCATCGATGACAACCTTAATACTACGGTCTGAAAGAAAACTTTCGAGCAACTTTCAGAGTTTCGGTGCAAGGCCGACGGAGGTCAATTTGGCAAGAAGATTTTTGTGCCAGACCATATCGAAGGCTTTTGAAATGTCTAAAGCTACCGCGAGGTCTCATTCCCGGCCTCCAAGGTTTTGTTCCAGATATGAGTTACATATGCTAGGATGTCACCTGTCGACCGAGATTGCCTGAAGCCGTATTGCCTATCGTGGATAAATTTATTTGACTCTAAGTGTCGTAGAACTTGCTCGTTGATGGCCTTTTCCATAATTTTGGATAAGACAGAAGTGATTGCTATGGGTCGATAGTTTTTTATGTTGGAAGAATCGCCTTTTTTCTTAATTGGTTGGATTCTGGCTAGTTTCCAGGCTTCCGGAAATATTCCAGAGTTATAGGAGAGATTGTATAATTTGGATAGTATAGGAGCAAGTTCAGGGGCACATTTTTTAATGAGAATGTCAGGGATATCGTCGGGGCCAGCAGAAGAGTTGTTCTTTAGATTCTGGATGATCTTTAGAATTGCTGGTATCCTGAAAACAGTATCTGACATTATATTAGTAGATTAGTACTGGGGGGTATGTGGGTGGTTCAAGCCCTTTGTCGTCCAGGTTTGAGTTGGACGCGAAATATGAGGCAAAAGCTTCGGCTTTGTCGGGGGCGTCAATGGCTATCGAGTTGTCGGAGAGATTGAGAGGTGGAAATGATGAGTTTGTAAAATTTCTTTTTACATACTTATCAAGGGACCAGAATTGGTTTGAATTGCTGGGGCAAGCTGCTAGCCTGTCAGCTTTTTTCTGAATGAAGGACTTCATCGCATTATCGATTGTTTTTTTACAGTGGGCGCGGGCTTTAGTGAGGAGATGGTAGTCGAAGACCAATTATAGAAAGCATGATTTTTTTGTTTAACTGCTTCGGAGCAAGACTTATTGAACCAGGGCTTGGAGTCCTGTTTTCCAATTACCCGTTTGAAAGGGACATATAACTCAATGCCCATTTGAATCACTTCAGAGAATGCTTGATGCTTGATGCAAATAAACATACACACATATATTAAACAAATAATTGATATATATACATAATATATATATTTGTGTATGTTTATTTGCATCAAGCAGAGGACAACCTCTTTGTTTCTCTTTATTTATCAAGAAATTATAATTGATTCTGCAACTTTGGCTAATGGATTAAATAATATAAGATAATAGCAATAATAAGGCCAGTCTCCATTAAATAAAAAGCAGCGGCAACGGGCCTAAAAGCAAGAAAATTAATATTTGTTAAAAAGTTTTAAATCTACATAATATTAGAATCTTATATTAACTAATCCATTACTCAGCGAAAACCAGGTGGAAGGTATTGAAGAAGTTTGGCCAGGAACACCGTGGAAATAATTATATACCGAAAAATAAATTTTTACAAGTATTAAGAATTCATTTTAAGATATAAAGATTAGGATAATATAGACCGGAAAAAGCAGGAAATAGTCATGGAAATGAGTTATAGAAGTATTAATAAAAAATAAATATAAACAGTAGAACAATTGAAAGTAAAAGATAGTAGAAGTTATTTTTAAAATAAAATAAAATGAAATTAATTGAGAGAAATGATTTGGAATGTTCTTATCTTATTTATTATCAATTAACAATTTTTTAATAATTAATACAATTTATAGATTGTTTCTAAAACGTCAGAAAAGAAACTACGAGAGTGACAGATCTTAGCCAACTTAATAACAGAAAAATTCATAATAAAATAAAGAAAATTTAAAAAATTAAAAATAAAAAAAAATATAAAATTCTAAGTAGTTTTCACAAAAATAAACCATTCTTCTTAACAAAAAAGATAAATATATATTTGAGAATGTGACTATTTTATTTTTTGGAGAAAATATGTTGGCAACTTGCGCCTGTGGGAAAGTAAAATTGGAACCGATTTCCCTATCTAAGTTGCAGCCCCCTATGGAGGAATAGTACGAGTTTTAATTTTTAATCGAAAGATGGCAGTACTGTGACAAATTTGAAAGATTTTCAAATAAAATTAATCTAAAAAGTATTAAATAATTTATTCTAGAGTAACTGAAAAATTCATATATGAAAATAAAATCTCATGGGTATGTGGATTCAAGTTAAGATTTGTGACATTGGTAAATAACAAGCAACGCTAAACTTCTCATACAAAATGACAATCTAATAAAATTGAAAGTTTTTTTATATTGTTATATATTGAAGGAGACAATAAAAGAGTGTGTCTTCTGCTGGAATTATAAATTTCGATAGAGATTTTCTTTAGGAGACGGACTGGTATAAATATGCAATTGGATGTTGATGAAAGCAGTCCACGGTGGTTGTAAAAAAATAAGACTATAGAGGTTTTATTATTTTACATTTATTTGTTAAACCGACGTTTCGGAGATTTATTCTCTCCTTCTTCAGGGTAACAAAAAGTCAATGAAAGTAGTTCAAAACATAATTACTTTCTGTCTCCTTTGACAATGCCTTAAATAATTTTTTTTTAATATATTAAAAACATTATCAGACAAAAGGCGGGGGGGGGGGGGGGTCAAAAATGAAAATTCTCGCCCTTTCGACCAAACTCAACCAAATTTTGTATACATATTCTGTGGACACCCAGAAGGCCAGAAATGCAAAAACTTATACCCAAAATAGTTGGGGGGGGGGGGCAAAAATGAAAATTCTAGCACTTTCGTCCAAACTCAACTAAATTTTGTATCCATATTCAGTGGACCCCCAGAAGGCCAGAAATACAAAAACTTATACCCAAAATAGGGGGGGTCAAAATTGAAAATTCTAGCCCTTTCACCCAAAATCAACCAAAATTTTGTATACCCAGAATGTATATACTAGAAATGCCAAAACTAAGCACCCTAAATGGGGGAGGTTCAAAAATGAAAATTCTAGCCCAAACTATGTATACAAAAATTGGTTAGTTTTTGCATTTGTAGCCTTCTGGGGATCAACAGAATATGTATACAAAATTTGGTTGAGTTTAATCAAAATGTCTAGAATTTATTTTTTGATCATCCCCACCCCCTTTCGTCTGTTAATGTTAAAAATACATTAAAAAAAAATTCATTTATTTTCTTTTCAAAAATAAATTTAGATTTTTTCTAGTTAAATTTTTTCATTTTTTTATATCTCTTCAAAATGTGGTAGATCTTTATGCCACACCCTGTATAATAATTAAATTAAAAAAATAATAATACAAAAATTATTTTTGTAATGTTATAAGTAGAACAAAAAATAGTTACTTCATTTATATTTTATAAAATAAACAATGTGGCTCTCTTTGAAAGAGTTTTATAAATTTGCGGCTCCCTTAATTGGGGGTAGTGGCAACCCCTGGTATACTATATACAGTAAACTCCCTATGATTCGGGCTAATGGTGGGGAGAAGTGGAACAGATAATCGAAAAACAAGCATAATCCGAACTATAATTATTTATTTTTCAAATACAACATAAAAAATACATTTCTAACGAAGACAATTATTTTAATATTTTTAATGCTCATTATCATTAAGAAAATCTTTGATTTTGGTTTGCAGGAATCTGTCTGAAGGGTGGGGGGGTTGGTTATCCCTGATCTAGAGCCCAGCCTGGTAAAAAACCATCTCCAGATAATCAAGAAAAAGAACAACCCCCGGGGCCCTATAAATGATGGATAAAGCAAGAATGTTATCAGTTGCGGATGAATCAGGAAGAGTGTTCAGAAGACTCGAAGATTGAAACAAATTACAGTTATGCAGGTTAAAAAGGCCGCAGGCAATAGAGGGCTTGAGCCAATTTGCACAGACAGATATTATATATATATATATTTTTTTTAATGCAATCGAATGCAAGAAGGGGTGCACCAGTAAAGAAGCAGCCCCTATGGATCTCGAAAGACCCTTGCATTACCGAAGAGAAGGGAAAGTTGATTAAGTGAGAGGGTGTAGACGTAGGTGTCTATGCACTCCGGTTTTGAAGGTTTGAAGATTATAGGTGCTGGGAAAGACGGAGGCCTGGAGAGAGTTCCAGTTCCTTGAAGTCATGGGGATATATGTATTGGCGAATGAAGTGGTTCGACACTTTTCTAATTTGACCGCGAAAGAGTGTTGGGAGTCGGCAAAACGCGTGCTACGTGCAAAGCATGCTTTGGGGGGAATTATTGATTTTATCTCATCAGAGGACCTGCCGTGATAGTATCTATAGAAAAGGGAAAGGGCAGAGACATTTCTTCGATGAGCCAGCTAGTCGAGGGAGTCGGTGGGGGTAGAATCGTCAATTAGCTTGACGGCTCGTTTCTGAATTGCATCTAGGGTAGCAAGAGAATATATAGAGGTTCCTCTCCATAGATGAGAGCCGTATTCGAGACAGGGACGGATTTGGGCCTTGTAGATGGTGAGAAGTTGTGGGGATTTGTAAAATCGCTTGGACCTGAATAACAAGCCAATCTTCCTTGCTGCAGATTTCGCCACAGAGGAGATGTGTTCAAGACAGGTCAGATGCAACATAGACGCCCAACATGGATAGGCTGTCACGCATTTTCAGGGTATTCGAATCGAAATGAATATCAGGGAAATCTTTATTTTCGCGCCTAGAAATTAGACAACATTGAGTCTTGTTTGTATTAAAGTTAACTAAATTTTGAGAGCCCCATTTATTCAATTTGACTAGGTCGAGAGTAATTGAGGAGACGACATTGATTCGATTATTCGGGAGTGAGGGTTTGCCGTGCAGAGTGCTATCGTTGGCGTAACAATGAGTGGGTTTTGACGTTTGATCGATAAGGTCGTTTATATAAATTAGGAAGAGTGTGGAGGAGATTACAGAGACTTGGGGAACACCAGCGTTTGTAGAGAACGATTCAGATGATATTCCATCCACCACAACTTTTATACTTCGGTTTGTCAGTAAGCTTTCTATCGAAGTGTTGATGTGAATCCAAAGGCTGGCAGTTTGGCAAGAAGATTTTTTTGCCAAACCTGGTCAAAAGCTTTGGTGATATCAAGGGCTACAGCGAGGGTTTCTTTTCCGGCCTCTAGAGTATTGTTCCAGGTGTGGGTGACATAGGTTAAGATGTCGCCTGTGGAACGATTTTGTCTGAATCCATATTGCCTATCGTGAATTAATTTATTGTTTTCTAAGTGATGAAGGACGTGTTGGTTTATAACCAATTCCATTATTTTGGAAAAAACAGAGGTGATCGAGATAGGTCTGTAATTAGAGATTTGTGAAGTCTCCTTTTTTTAGGGATAGGTGTGACTCTGGCTATTTTCCAGCTTTTGGGGAATATGCCCGATTCGTAAGAGAGTTGGAATAGCTTGGATAAAATAGGGTCAAGTTCAGGGGCGCATTTTTTAATGAGAATTGGTGGGATGTCATCCGGGCCAGCGGCGGAGTTGGAATTTAATTTATTAATGGCTTTTATGATTATTTGGGGCCTGAAAATTATTTTGCCCATGAGGTTGGTTTGGGGGGTATAAGTGGGCGGGTTTGTCATCTAAAGTGGAGTTAGTTGCGAAATAGGAGGCTAGTGATTCAGATTTTTCAGTGAGGGTCGTGGCTACTGAACCATTTGGGTGAAAGAGGAGAGGAAGTGAGGGAGATGCGAAATTTCTATTTATTGCCTTGTGTAAAGAGAAAAAGGCCCGTTTTCCATTGGGGCAGGATGCGAGACGGTCAGCTATCCTCTGATCGAATGATTTTTTTGCCTCAGAGATGATTTTTTTGCATGAGCTTCGCGATTTGGTAAATGCAATTCGGTCACATTCTAGACGTGAAAGTTGCCATTTCTGAAAAGATTTGATTTTTTCACGGACGGAATCTACGCATTGTTTACCAAACCAGGACTTACAATTCTTGTTTCCTTTAATCGATTTTGAGGGGACATAGATTTCAAGGCCTGTTTGAATTGCCTCGTTAAAGGCGTCTGCGAATTCGGAAGCGTTTTTATCTCTGATGCAGAGTTCATTCCACCGGTAAGCGGCAAAAAAGTCACGCATGTCATCCCAATTAACGTTATCGAATAGCCATATTTTCCTGGGGTTGGTGTGGGCTGATGGGGGGTTTTGGTAAATTGGCTGAGGTTTTAATTTTTATCAAATTGTGGTCAGATTTACCTAAAGGGGGCGAAATTTTAGCTTCATATGACGAAGGGTGGGAAGTGATGAAAAGATCGAGAAGATTGGATTTTTCATTGACTTTGTCTGGGATTCTTGTAGGGCCGTTAATAATTTGTGTGAGGTCACACGCCGTAGAGAAGATTTCAGCGGCGGAGCCTGCGGGGGAATTTCGGCTAGAAAATTTTAGCCAATTTTTGTTGTGGACGTTAAAGTCGCCTAGGAAAGATATTACAGAAGATATAAATTCTTTCAGGATACTGCTATGGCACTCAAGAAGGTAGTCAAAAAATTGTTGGTATCTGGGGTCTTTGGGTAGCAAATATATTATGCAGAAGAATTTAGTTGATTGGCCTAACGTGATTTTGATCCATATGACATCGAATTCATTGGATTCTAGATTGGTTAAACGCCTACTGGGGATGTCATTTCTAATATAACAGCAGACGCCTCCTTTTTTTCGAAATTTTGAATGAAGTGTATAGTTTTCGAATTTGTAGTCACGATCGTTAGATTTATTCGCGTCGATTATAGTTTCAGATAGGCCTAAAAGGGCAGGTTTTTCATTTTCGAGATGTTGATGTACGTCGTTTAAATTCGAATTACGAGATAGACCGCGGATATTGCAAAAATTTATTTTAATTGATGTCATTAGTAAGGAGAATTTGTGGAGGAAATAAAAAGGGTGACAAGAAAAGTAAAGATAAGAGAGTCGGAAAACCGATTAAAACTCTCGAACTTGGATATATTTTTTAATATTAGTGAGCTCTTGGAAATTGGATAGTGGTTTCACACCGGGCGATTTGAAAAAGTTTAATCTACTACTTGGATTGTTGTTAGTAGGGAGAAAATTATGTGTTATTTATTTAATTACTAGATTTGATAATATTATATGTTTAGGTTAATATTAATAAAAATAAAAATAAGAAATAAAAAATAAAATAAATATTAAAAGAATTAATATGATACGATAGAGGTAAATTAGACTAGGTATAAAGTTAGAGATTGAGTCTAAGTTTAATTAAAATTAAGAAGAGTTGAAATTGAATTAATTTAATAAGGAAGGTTCCAAAATATAATAAAATATGTATATCGGGTGGAAATATTTGAGAAAATTGAAATTAGTGGAGGTTAAGAGAAATTGTGAATAAAATTAGTTAATTAGTTAATAAAATTTAGGAGAAAATTTTGAATTTAAAATTTGAAATTTTGGATTGTGGCGCCGGCTCACAGATGCCACTTGTTGGTGGCGTTGTGAGTTATTAAGTAAAGAAAAGCCTCGAGACTTTTTTAGGTTAAGAAATATGTTAATTTAAGGTTAAGAAATATGTTAATTTACAGTTATAAATTATAATTTTAATAGTAAAAATATAATTTATATCTGAAAATACTTATCAGATGTTTATCCTGAGTTTGTGAGAGAGAGCTGCTATTGGGGTGAAAAATCTGCCTATAAATTGGAAATTAGACGGACACAGGAATGAAGGATGTTGACACTTTGGAGTTCCGAAGAAGACTGATTAACTATTAAACTCATTGGCAGAAAACTGTTTGGTGAAATTGGGAAACAAAGTAAAAGTGGGAAAAATAGATCAGGAAATATAAGTAAAAAAATTTAAATAATTTACTAAATGAGTAATAGTGAAAGTAACAAAACAAAATAATTAAATGTAAGAAGAAAAATAATTTGAAAAATAAAAGAGGTGGATTGAAAATTCGTGAGGTCCTCGATACTGATTAGAAGAACGACTAGTTCGTGGGTTACATAATAAATGAAATAGTGTAAGTACGGGACGGGGGGGAGTGAATGACGGCGGTGTACCAGTGTACCAGTAACAAGACAATGTAATATTCTTTAAAATTAATAATAATAATAATAATACCATTCACCTTAAATATATATACTAAATAAGAATTATTAATATTATTTTTGAAACTATTCAGCTTCAAATGGTAAATCAATGCCAAGCCAACGGATCTGACACAACAGAATCCAACAGCCTGTGCGAGGGGACCCCGGGGGGCTGGAGGAGACGACGCCGGCGGCGAGAGCCACGCACGGCAGAGCTAGGCTAGGCGCTGAACAGGGCTGACCCTAATTTGGATAGATAGAGAATGGAGAATTCCGTTTAGAGAGGGTGAATAATTTGAGAGGGATTCGGGAATTGACAAGGAGAGGAGTGGGTTTGATAGAGAGAGTGAAAGAGTGCGAATTTTTGGGAGTATTAATTGTGTGAGAGTGTGTGCACAACAGCTGGGATTAAGATGGCCATCGTGTGCGAGTAATTATATATATCATTGTATTTTTGTATTTGAACAAATAGATTTTATTATTATTAATAACATACTATATATAACAGGCCATCCAATAAGTCCGTAGGAAAAGTAAGAAAAAAACAAAATTTTGACAAAACTCGATTTTATTATTAAACATAGTTGCCTTCGAGGGCGATACAACGAGTATAGCGATTTTCCACTTTTCGATATCACTATAAAGTAAGATTTCTCTTTCTCGACAAAATAGGCCTCAGTATCAGCGATTACTTCATCATCGGACTTAAATTTCTTTCCAGCAAGCTGTCTCTTGAGATCTGAAAAAAGGAAAAAGTTGCTGGGGGCTAAATCTGGAGAATATGGTGGGTGGGTAAGCAATATGAAGCCCAATTCATTCAATTTTGCCATCGATTTCATAGATCTGTGACACAGTGCATTATCTTGGTGAAACAACACTATTTTCTTTTTCAAATGTGGCCGTTTCTTTCCGATTTCAGCCTTCAATCGATCCAAAAGTGCACAGTAATAGTTGCTGCTGATGGTGGTACCTTTTTGGAGATAGTCAATGAATATTATTCTGTTCTATTCACTTCATCAGCATTACCGGCCGACTGTTGCGTCTTCGCTCGCTTTGGATTCGGTTTGTCGACTGCTCTCCACTCAGCTGACTGTCTTTTGGATTCTGGTGTGTAATAGTGGAGCCATGTCTCATCCATTGTCATATATCGACGATAGAATTCCATTTTATTGCAGTTGAACAGCGCCAAACATTCCTCGGAAGCATCGATACGTTGTTGTTTTTGGTTGACTGTGAGCTCATGCGGCACCCACTTTGCACAGAGATTTCGCATACCCAAATGTTCGTGTAAAATGGTAAAAAAACTACCATCTGATATCTTGACAATGTCAGCTATCTCGTACACCTTCAATTTGCGATCGTTCATAACCAATTTGTGTATTTATTTTATGTTTTCTGGAATAACAGTCTCATTTGGGCGTTCACTGCGCTCTGCATCATTTGTGCTGGTACGGCCACGTTTAAATTCAGCAATCCACTTCTCTACCATTTGTCTCGATGGACCAGAGTTAGGATAATGTTTATCAAGCCATCGTTTGGTTTCCAATGTATTTTTGTTTTTAATACTAAATAAAAATCATTTTGAAAAAATTCTAGTAACGCCATCTACGTGTCATCCTATGGACTTTTTGAATGGACTATTATATGTAATTATTTATAAGATATTTTAAGGTTATTAATCCATTTTTTTATATATTGAGTTAACGATTTACACCCTATATTAAATTTCTTTCTATTACCTATCTAAAAATAAATATTTATCCAAAAACTTTAAATTAAATTTCTTTTATTTGAGAGAGAGAGAGAGGCGGGACCCATATTGAACCTCTAAATTTACAAAAGATTATTAAGATTCTCTATGAATTATGCACCTTGCGTCTATTCCATAAAATTTATAGTTATTTCCCGTTACAGCGTCAAAAAGGGAAAAAATTAAAAAATTAAGACCGCCATTGGGTAATATCTAAAAATATATTCATACAAAACACAGGATTTTTTTTACATTCATTTCAAAGTAGGCCATGAGAGTCTAAAGTGATGAATTTGGCAGATTGCGACGTTGTAGACGAAAAACATATAATCATATAGAAAAATATTGTAATAGTTGAACAAATATACTACAAGTGACAAATCTAATATTCTATTCAGAGTTACATCTTCAATATTAAGTGCGTCAAATAATTTAACACTCGTCGAGAAATTGACTTGGAATTTAAAATGAATCTGATAATTGATCAATGATTTATAAAATGTATTTTTAAATGGATTATGAGACTTGACCTATGTTTGAAGGCCTTTGTGCAATGAGCACACTTGAAAGGCGTCTCTTCAGTATGTGTTCTTGAATGCTTTGTGAGATTAGATTTATCTGAGAAGCGTTTTTGACAGTGGTTACAGACAAAGGGCTTTTCACCGGTATGTGTTCTTGAATGCGTTGTGAGATGAGATTTATTTGAGAAGCGTTTTTGACAGTGGTTACAGACAAAGGGCTTTTCACCGGTATGTGTTCTTGAATGAATTGTGAGATAAGATTTATTTGAGAAACGTTTTTGACAGTGGTTACAGACAAAGGGCTTTTCACCGGTATGTGTTCTTGAATGCTCTGTGAGATTAGATTTATTTGAGAAACGTTTTTGACAGTGGTTACAGACAAAGGGCTTTTCACCGGTATGTATTCTTGAATGCGTAATGAGATTAGATTTATTTGAGAAGCGGTTTTGACAGTGGTTACAGACAAAGGGTTTTTCCACGGAATGTATTCTTAAATGTTCTGTGAGTTGAGATTTATACAAAAAGTGTTTTTCACATTGTTCACAGGCAAAGCCCTTTATCAGCAAATCGTGATTGAGCTTTGATTTTGATTTGCATCTCTCTTGACATTGTGTACCCCTGTCGAATTTTTGACCTGAATGAAGTAAAAAATGTTAAATATTTTTAATAATAGATTACATTGAATATTAAGTATTAAATTTACCTTTATTCAATAAAATGATATTCAAGTGTTTCTTGAATAGAGTGGATATTTTCATCTTAATGCATTTTTTCAGATGTTTTTCAAGAAATACTTCGCTAATGAACATCATGTTACAATAGCAACACGGATGAAGTGGCCCTGAAATACACCACAATAAAAAAGTCACTTGAAATTATAAACCCAAGTTTATATTCTAGAATTAAAAAAAAACATTTATGAATTTGGTAATAGGAAAAAAGTCTGACAGAAAAAAAAACTGAATTAATAGTTAATATTGTAATATTATTGTAGGTCTTACTTATTATGGTCCCTGCTATTTAAATGGCCTTCCCTCACAACCATACATAGTTCTATGATTTATATTATACATGAAGAGAATGTACAATTTATTCATTTGAAAATTATAGACAATATATTAAATATTAAATTAGACAAATAATACACCCGTCGGAAAATTAAATTATCATTATAATATATTTTAAAGAAAATCTTAAGAGGGTGTCATCTACTAGATCCGAGATGAAATATTTTATATTTAAATATTACAAATTAAATCGACTCAGAGTGCTAAAATTATCAATTATGGGCAATCTGATATATAATTAATAACAGACACATGTTGTAGAGGTTAATTAGTAGAATATTAGCCATTTGCAACCAAACTGGTATCATTCACATTAACGTTGTTATTAATGTTTTAAGATTTCAACCGTCCACCATTTCCACCCCCTTGGGGCTGAAGGCATCAAAAACTAATCACTTCTTGTTTACATCAAACCTAAATTTTGTGGAAAATTTTATTGCAATCGGTGAACCTTGCGGCCTGCAGAGCAACCACAAAATTGTGATACATACCACCCCCCCCCCCCCCCCACACACACACACCTATACCGGGTGAGTTTTTACTTTATCCAATGCAAAGCATGGGTAAAGTATTGTAATCGCTCTCGGGGCAAGCTTGGCTTCAAAGGGTCCTCAGGTAAAGACTACGGAACCCATGGACTCAATTAAAGTCACAAATTGTAGTATTCAATTAGGTTGAATATTAGCACGTGACGGTTTTGCCAAAAATTACATGGGGTCTCGTCGAGAGGCCAAAAAGTGCGATTTTTTCATTTAGTGCGTGCGGATGGATGTATGGATGGATGTATGTATGGATGGATGGATGTATGTTATCGCTTATTTGGCCCACGATTTTTTCCACACCGTTGCACCGATTGAAATGAAATTGAAAACCTACCATTAGTTTAACAAAATGAAGCGCTGATTAGTTTTTGGTACATATCGGCCCACAAACATTAGTACTTTATTTCAGTACTTTTTTAGTTTTTTCTAAATATCTTGAAAATGACTTAACCAATTTTGATGAAATTTAATATCCTAATTAAGTACCTTGGGGACCACAAAAAAGGTTAAATAAAGTTTTTAGTAAAATTATATTTTAAAGTACTTTACTCTAGAGTAAGATGGTACTTTTTTAATTTTTTAAATTCTTTAAAATTTATTCATTTGAAAGTTTTAATATAGCTCATTTAGCCTTGCTTAAGTAAGAATGGATAGGCTTCTCTCTGTGAAATGCTAAAAATTTGGGAGGAATTTTTATGAGTAACCATAGCAACTGCGTTGTTTTCTAATCCGTTACCTTTGCTGAAGACAGAGAAATCGATTTTAAACCAAAAATAGCGATTGATTCTCATCTAGTACTTGAGGAATAATCATTCTATATTGGATTTTTGACGTTTCGGTTTTTATTAGTAACCATTGCTGAAGACATAGAGAAATCGACTTTAAACCAAAAATAGCGATTGATTCTCATCTAGTACTTGAGGAATAATCATTCTATATTGGATTTTTGACGTTTCGGTTTTTATTAGTAACCATTGCTGAAGACATAGAGAAATCGACTTTAAACCAAAAATAGCGATTGATTCTCATCTAGTACTTGAGGAATAATCATTCTATATTGGATTTTTGACGTTTCGGTTTTTATTAGTAACCATTGCTGAAGACATAGAGAAATCGACTTTAAACCAAAAATAGCGATTGATTCTCATCTAGTACTTGAGGAATAATCATTCTATATTGGATTTTTGACGTTTCGGTTTTTATTAGTAACCATTGCTGAAGACATAGAGAAATCGACTTTAAACCAAAAATAGCGATTGATTCTCATCTAGTACTTGAGGAATAATCATTCTATATTGGATTTTTGACGTTTCGGTTTTTATTAGTAACCATTGCTGAAGACATAGAGAAATCGACTTTAAACCAAAAATAGCGATTGATTCTCATCTAGTACTTGAGGAATAATCATTCTATATTGGATTTTTGACGTTTCGGTTTTTATTAGTAACCATTGATGAAGACATAGAGAAATCGACTTTAAACCAAAAATAGCGATTGATTCTCATCTAGTACTTGAGGAATAATCATTCTATATTGGATTTTTGACGTTTCGGTTTTTATTAGTAACCATTGCTGAAGACATGGAGGAATCGACTTAAAATAAAAAATATCGATTGATTCTCATCTAATACTTGAGAAATATCCATTCTATATTGGATTTTTGACGTTTCGGTTTTTATTAGTAACCATTCCTGAAGACATAGAGAAATCAACTTTTAAACCAAAAATAGCGATTGATTCTCATCTAGTACTTGAGGAATAATCATTCTATATTGGATTTTTGACGTTTCGGTTTTTATTGGTAACCATTGCTGAAGACATAGAGGAATCGACTTAACATCAAAAATAGCGATTGATTCTCATCTAGTACTTGAGGAATAACAATTCTACATTAGGTTTTTGACGTTTCGATTATTATTGGTAACCATTGCTGAAGACATGGAGGAATCGACTTAAAATCAAAAATAACGATCAATTGTTATCTAATACTAGAGGAATAACCTTATTGAATTCCATTTTTGATGTTTTGACTATTAATGGAAACCTCTACTGAAAATGTAGAAGAATCGACTTAAAATCAAAAAGACTAAATTCTTTTTTGGTAAACAACTCAAGCTTGAAAATTGTGATACTTAAGTCGATTCTTCTACATTTTCAGTAGAGGTTTCCATTAATAGTCAAAACATCAAAAATGGAATTCAATAAGGTTATTCCTCTAGTATTAGATAAGAATTGATCGTTATTTTTGATTTTAAGTCGTTTCCTCCATGTCTTCAGCAATGGTTACCAATAATAATCGAAACGTCAAAAACCTAATGTAGAATTGTTATTCCTCAAGTATTAGATGAGAATCGATGGCTATTTTTGATTTTAAGTCGATTCCTCTATGTCTTCAGCAATGGTTACCAATAAAAACCGAAACGTCAAAAATCCAATGTAGAATGGTTATTCCTCGACTCTTAAATGAGAATTATTTTTGAATTAATTTCAATATGAACTACAAATTGCAAGTGATATCTGATTAATAATAAAGGAACAAACATATTAATATTTCAAATGAATTTGGATAAAGTTTAGCAACGATCCGTTGCAGTTTATTTATCTTGAGACAGTCTTATAACTCAAAAACAGTGCATTATATTAAAAAAAGTTTCAAATAAAAGTTTATTTATATCGAGGGGGAAACTAAACTAGGCTATTGTTTGTCGACCTAGAACAAGCTTTTAAGGGTATTTCGAGGTAAACTTCTGTTTTTTAAAAGGAAACCTATATATTTCTGTACATATTCTGAATCTACAAAAAAAACTGAACAACTTTTATTAGAACTATTTTTTTATATGACATCAAATAAAAAAAAATAATAAATCAATTAGATCTCTAAAAAAAACTTACTAATTATTTTTAACAATCATTCAACTTAATTATCAAATAATAATGATCAAATAATTAATTATTAAATAGATATTTATTAAATCGAAAAGTCACAACAATGAAAATAAGTGATTATAATGATCTTAAAACTACATTATACACCGATTTAAGAAATTAGTTTCTACTTAATTGAACTACTTAAAAGTCTTGAGTTTAAAAAAGTCTATTTCTCGTGTCAATCTAGTAGTATTGTATTATCACAATAAAAATGGAGTATTTTTTGTTTAAGACAGAATTGAAATGGTCTTAATTTATGGTGAATGTGGAAAAAGTGTTAGGGGTTGCAATTGAAATGGATGGCGAGCGCTTTCCTGATAGAAATACACCCTCTCAAGCTTCATTTCATCGTATTGTAAATTTGTTAAAAAAAACAGGTAATGTAAAGGCTAGGAAGAAACTTTAAAAGGCCAAAATAACGAAATTGGAACTGGAATTCATCCAGAAGACTTGCGATACATTCAAGAATGTCTCAAAATGATTAAATTATCAATTATTATTAAATTATTTATTTAATAATTAAATATTTGATCATTATTATTTGATAATTAGTTGAATGATTGTTAAATATAATTATTAGAATTTATTTTTGAGATCTAATTGATTTAATATTTTTTTGATTTGATGTCGTATAAAAAATAGTTCCAATAAAAGTTGTTTAGTTTTTTTTGTAGATTCAGAATAATATGTACAGAAACATAAAAGTTTCTATTTAAAAAACAGAACTTGACCTCAAAATACCCTTGAAAGCTTGTTCTAGTTCGATAAACAATAGCGTAGTTTAATTTCCACCCTGATATAAATAAACTTTTATTTGAATTTTTTTTTCATATAATGCACTGTTTTTGAGTTATAAGACTGTCTCAAGATAAAAAACTCACCCGCTATATATATAGTACCTGGCGACCGAGCGATGCTCGGTAAATCTTTGCTTCAGTTAATAGCTATATATTAATCCCCGAAACCACCCTCACCCCCCCCCCCCCACTTCACCCCACCTCCTGCACCCTTCCATCCTACCCCAAAGCTACACCCCCACATCGCCCGCGGACCCCCTCCACTACACCACCACAACTACCCATATAAATAAACTTTTATTTGAAAACCGTAGAAACTATGTTTTTCGTTTTATTTTTCATTGATAAAGGGAGAAATTCGCCCGAAACATTTGGGTTTAATTAAACATTGTATTATAAAAGATTTGTATTTATTTCAAGCATATAAAAATCAATAAAATTTTTTTTTTTTATATCCATTATGAATATACAGATGACAACCTTCAACCAAAATCCATTATTTATATTTAAATAAATAGTAATTATTCTCTAGATGGATATTTTTGAATATTTGATAATTTATCATATACTAACCTGTATAAATAGGGTAATTTTGGGGATTATTCAGAATCTTATTGATATCAATAATTCGATAGGCTTCCATTATGCTTATATATTGAAAAAATACGAATTAACTCTTCAAAATAAAGAAATAATTAAAATATCAAAATCTACCAAATGACAGAAGGACGATGTATATTCTAAGATGGAGGAATAGTAAGAGTTTCAACTTTTAATCGAAAGATGGCAGCACTGAGACGAATTTAAAAAATGATCAAATGAAATTAAACTAAAAAGAAAATAATTTATTCTAAAGTAAAAAATTCATAGATTCTAACGGTGAAAATAAAAGCACAGGTGTTTTAGCATTTTAATCTTACGACGTTTTAATAATTATTTTAGAAATTGAATTTAACAAAAAAATGCAATTTTAAAATTGTAATTTCAATTTTTTATTAAAATTATCATATACTAGATTCTTTAATTTCAATGATTTATTTATACGAATTATTTAGAAATTAGTAATTAAATTTGAAAAGAATTCTTAACACGAATGGGGATTAGTAATATTTTGGCCGGAAAATTTTAAAATAACAGCTTGTTTTTGAGAGCTGATCCGAGATAATGCTGGGCTCAGATCTAAGGTTTACAAGGATATTTTAAAAAATCTGGTTATATATATTTTTCCCTTTAATTGTACATCAAACTCTACCAGTATGCCAAAATTCAGCATTCTAGGATGAGGGGAAGTACCCTAGAATTTTGATTAGTCATTCAGTCAGTGGGTTCTTGTAATTTGGACGGTATAAGCAATAGGAATTTGAAATTTGATAATTTATAGTTGAGCTCATGGCAAAGTTTTATGGAAAAACAAATCCAGCCATGTTGAGGTTTACATTTAGAAGTTTCACAGGGTTTAAAATGGTAGTGGAAGGCCCTCTTTGCTGGGGCACTGCCCCCCGGGCCCCCATATGATTTATAATTAAAATAAACAAATTAGATACTAATATATTACTTACAATAAATTACACTTTGTGAATTGTAATTAATTAATTGCAAAAGTTTCTGAGGTTTGTCTATCTGAATATTGATTGTCTATACAGTGAACTCCAGATGATTCGGGCTAATGATGGGGAGAGGCGGAACGGATAATCGAAAAACAGGCATAATCCGAACTATAATTATTTATTTTTAAAATACAATATATAATACATTTCTAACGAACACAATTATTTTAACATTTTTAATGTTCATTATTATTAAGAAAATCTGTTAATTTGGTTTGTTTGCAGGAATCTTTTAATGATTTTTTAATATCTGCGATTGATAATGTCTTCTTACATTAACATATAATTTTTTTTCAAATTAAATTCATTCACGGATAATCGTGACTTTACTGTATTTAATTACATTCGAAATATACATCGTATACATTATATAGGGTAGTCGAGAAAGAAATTCATTTTTAAAAATTGAATGAAAGCAAAACTATTATATTTAAAAGCGTTTAATCTTATATAATATAAAGTTCATTAAATGTAATTTTAATTTTTGAAAATTAAATCATCAAGATGACGCCATTGGCTGTTTCGATACTCTTCCAAACGGGCACGAAAATTTTGAAAAACTATTAACAGTTTCTTTTGAAATGGCTTCCATTTCTTGCTGAATATTCAGCTTCACTTGCCGAAATGTTATCGGATTATTAGCGTATACGTTGCTTTTATGTCCCCATAAAAAGAAGTCTGCTGGACTTAAATCGGGGCTGCTCGGAATGGGCGAACATAACAAATAAATCTTATACATTATATGTATCATATTAGCAAAAATTTATTAATTAAATATATAATATATAAAGTAAAAATTATTTACTAAATTCTTTTTATTAATAATCATTTAGTACCTGGAGCCACCGAGCGATGCACGGTAACTTTTTACTTCAGTTAAAAGCTATAAATTAATATTATTATTAATTTAAAATTGTGATAAAAATACAAATATATATAGTATATAGTAATGAAATAGATTATTAAGATTCTCTATGAATTAGGCACTTTGCGTTTATTCCATAAAATCTATAGTTATTTCCCGTTACAGCGTCAAAAAGAGAAAAAATTTAAGACTGCCATTAGGTCATATCTAAAATTATATTCATAGAAATAACGGGATTTTTTTTATATTTATTTCAAAGTAGGCCATGAGGTTCTTAAGTGATGAATTTGGCAGATTGCGACGTTTAGACCAAAAACATATAATCATATAGAAAAATATAGTAATAGGTGAACAAATATACTACAAGTGACAAATCTAATATTCTATTCAGAATTACATCTTCAATATTAAGAGCGTCAAATAATTTAACACTCGTCGAGAAATTGACTTGGAATGAGATTTGTGAATTTAAAATGAATCTGAAAATTGATCAATGATTTATAAAATGTATTTTTAAATGGATTATGAGACTTGACCTATGTTTGAAAGCCTTTGTGCAATGAGCACACAGTGATCAAATCTTACGTATTATTTATTGATATTGAAAATAGTAAAGGTTTTTGGTTAATTAACCGGTTTCATAAAATTATTTCGGTTAGGTTACCGGTTAATTAGGGAAATCTTTCAATCTTTCAATTATCGCGATTGAAAGTGAAATTGCTGAATCTTCACGAAGCAATTATTAAATAAAGTACATATTAAAAGTTAATCCTACGGGATTTTTTACTGACAAAATCGTCAATTGCTTCGTGAATATTTAAAGATTCAGCAATTTCACTTTCAATCGCGATAATTGAAAGATTGCTCATACGTTCTTGCGTCATGGAAGTACGTAGGTAATTTTTTATGATTTTCAATTTAGAAAAACTACGTTCTCCAGACGCAACTGATACAGGCATGGTCAATAATAGTTTTAAGCTTGTAGATACATTTGGAAATGAATTTTGTAAATTGTGTTTGTACAAATACTTTAGGAGTTCTTCGGGTTGTTTCCTATCTTTTATAATTATTTTCAATGAAATTAACTCTTCGTATAATTCTGCTCCGTTTATGTCGCACGATTCGCCATCCTTGAATTTATTATGAAAGTCGAAGCAACTTTTTTTATGTCGTCCTCTCCTATTTCAACAAATTTATATAAAAATCCGAAAGACTGTTCGAAATTGGATAATGTTTCAAATCGGGTAGTAACAGATGAAATGGCTGTATCCAATATTACATAGAAAAAATTAATTTTGAAATTTTCTTTAGCAGTTAACTGAATATCCTCATCTCCTTCATAGTCAAATTGTTTTCGCTTATGGCGTCGACGTAGATTAATTTCAACAGGAAATTCCGGTTGTATTTCAAGTGATTCACATAATTCATCAGCAATTTTCAAATACTTTTCGAAATTTTCATCATTTCTAATACTTTGGAAAAAAATTAAAATATTATTAATAGATTCAGCACATGAAGTAAGATTCCAAGAAACGGTCTGCATCATTTTACTAATAATATTTACTTTTTCTAAGATTTCGTACCATATTACTGTGGAACAAATAAATTTGTACGATTTAATTTTCATTGCCAAACATTTAGCTTCATGTTGACCTATTGGTGTTGAACATTCTTCCGCTAGTTCTATTAGGCTGTCATAAATTTCACCTAATTCATGACGCAGTGGTCTAATCGCCTTAATCCTTGATTCCCACCGGGTTACGCTAACTTGTTTTACTGTTAACGATTTTACATGTTTTTTGTAAACTTTGTCATCGAATAAGGTAATCTTTTTATTAAATTTCACCACACGAACACACAACTAAAAGTTTTCAGGAATAAAGCAATTTATTTTTATTCGTTAAATCAGGTATGCGACCGTGCACGATCGAGCGATTTTCGAAAATCGTCCCACCATTACGTTCTCACTTCGCGCGATACCTACAGTTTCCAGAGCCTCAAGAGCGTAGTCTTAACGTAGTGTAATGCGGGGCCTTCATATTACGAAAATATTATCAAAATTACAAAAATATTATTCAGTTTTAAATTTTAAACTATTGATTTTTAAATTTTAGATTTTGCTTTAAAATAATTGAATGAAATTTTTGTAATTTTGATAATATTTTCGTAATATGAAGGCCCCGCGTTACTCTACGTTAAGAGTACACTCTTGAGGCTCTGGAGGCTTGTAGGTATCGCGCGGAAGTGAGAACGTAAGGGGGTGGTGGGAGGCGGAGCTTTTCGAAAATCAGCTCGATCGTGCACGGTCGCGCCGACCCCTGCGTTAAATTAAAGACTTTAATAATATCGGATCACACACAGGACACAAAAAACGATTTATCCTCGCTAGTCTATAGACTAATACGACTAATAAGACGAATAAGACCGCTTACGCGACGCCGGTCAATTGAAAAAACTATTTCGGCTCTTCGCTCGTGCAATGTTCGAAAAAATTCGGATTCGCTGCATGACTAGGTATATAAATACTACAACGACATAATCAGTTTTTATACATTTCTTATTTCTGAGAAACTCTTTTTAGATAGATTAGATTAGAGAAACTGTTTTTACTTCGTATCTTAATGAAAACAAACCGATTGTATTTTTGCCCAGTAAACAACTTGTAACGATTTGGCCGCCTCTTAATTTCGGCCGCCTGCGTGCGGTGCACGCAATGAACGCCCGTCAGGCACGGCCCTGAGCACACTTGAAAGGCCTCTCTTCAGTATGTGTTCTTGAATGCGCTATGAGATTAGAATTATTTGAGAAGCGTTTTGGACAGTGGTTACAGACAAAGGGCTTTTCACCGGTATGTGTTCTTGAATGCTTTGTGAGATCAGATTTATCTGAGAAGCGTTTTTGACAGTGCTTACAGACAAAGGGCTTTTCACCGGTATGTGTTCTTGAATGCTTTGTGAGATCAGATTTATTTGAGAAGCGTTTTTGACAGTGGTTACAGACAAAGGGCTTTTCGTTGGTATGTATTCTTAAATGCTTTGTGAGATCAGATTTATTTGACAATCGTTTTTGACAGTTGTTACAGACAAAGGGCTTTTCACCGGAATGCAATCTTAAATGCCTTGTGAGAGCAGATTTGAATGAGAAGCGTTTTTGACAGTGGTTACAGACAAAGGGCTTTTCACTGATATGTATTCTTAAATGTTTTTGAGCTGAATAAATTCCTGAAACTTTTTGACCAAGGTAGTATTCTTCTTTTAATTATTAGAATTTTGTTTAGGAATCTTCATTTAAAAGAGAAGGGTCCTCTTTGATTTTTTGACCAATTAATCTGATATGTTTAAAATCAGTTACTATTACTGTTTTGTTTATTTATCTATTAATTTAATCCTTTGTTTTGAGCATTGGTAGAGCATAGTATTTCAGGTTTTCACTGAGTTTAAACGTACGTGGAAAATTTACAGAGTACACTTTTATATACAAGGAGATATTATCCCTCTTAAAATAATATACCTAATGTAGGTATAAATATATAATATTAAGTATAAAATTAATTATTATTAGATTATTGGTATTGAAAAACATGAAGTTATAATATAACTCTATCTTATATATTCATCATGTTTTAACTTTTATTTTTTATGTGTTTATATTTATCCGAGGGGTGAACCGCGATACGAATTAGGTGTACACGTCTTTGGAATTATGTTGAATTATTTTCGAATTCATTATTAGATAATACCCCTTCATCTATTGTCTTCTACTTGGAAATGGAAGTGGAAGTAGGTGTACACGATATTAGTTCGCCGTTCACCCCTCGACTTTATCTATAAAACAGGTGTTCAAAAAAAAAAATTATGTTGTCTAGGATTTTATAACTGATTTTAGCTATATATGGGGCCATGAATCTAAATATGAAATCAGTTATTCTCTATCAGCCCTATTTTTTTTTAGATACATCTACTCAACTTTCAATAGTTTTTTCCGAGGGGTGAACCGCGACCTAAAATCGTGTACACATGATTCCACTTTCATTTCTAAGTAGAAGACAATAGATTATCTAATGAATTCCAAAGTAATTCCAAAGACGGTGTACACCTAATTCCAATCGCGATTCACCCCTTGGTTTTTTCTATACAATACATTCAAGTATGGGTGTTGTAAAATTATTATATATGGATTCAGGGCCTTACTTGGGATCTGAGGGCCTCTATACTAGAGACCTGAGACGCGGGCTCTACTGAGGAAAATATATTTTTTTTAATTGTCCTACAAAACCCGTATTTTCAGCAACCCTTTGTGGTGCGGGCCCACAGACTGCAGCCTAGGTAGCCTATGGTTAAATCTGGCCCTGCATGGATTGGTTCCTGTATATTTGCCCTACTTATTAACCGTCTGCCCTTCAGTTGCAGGAAAATCAGCAAGATGTGGAATAAGCATTGCCTGTCCGGTAACTAGGGTAGATTTGAGCATAGTTTGTGAGTTGATTGACGCCTATTTATTGACAGCTCAAAGCGAAGATTGAAATGTCTCCTTCTACACAATGGGAACAAATATGCTTCAATACCAATTGCTCACTCAACGAAAATGAAAGAATAATATTTCACCATAGCTTTGGTCTTGGAGAAAATAAAGTATCATGATCATCAATGGGTGATTTGTGTGGACTTGAAAATGGTTAACTTTCTCCTTGGACAGCAAAGTGGCCACACCAAATATACTTTCTTCTTGGGCCTCTGGGATATCAGAGACAAAACACACCACTGGGTTACAAAAGAGTGGCCTAAGAGAAAGAAATCCTGGTCGTTGGTGAAAAGAATATCAATTTGGACCCCTTAGGTGGACGAGAGGTAATCATCTTTCTTCCAGTGCATATCAAGCTGGGCCTAACGAAGCAGTTTGTATAGGCTCTTGATAAGAACGGATCATGCTTTTCATATATAGTGAGTACGGAATAAATTCAAGGAGGAATATTTGACGGCCCACAAATAAAACAACTCATTAAGGATCCTGCCTTGGTAAATTCCATGAGGAACATGGTGAAAGATTTCCCCAGGATATTAAAACTATGAAGACCGCTACCAAGGTAGATGGGGTACGCACATGATGGCAGAATTACTGCTCGGGTTCAAAAAGGGACTGTTCCAAAAGTTTTCAGGTAAAAAGATAATATTTGGTGCATTTTATTATATTTCCGTACCAGCTCATCAACTAAAACCTTCCAAGATTAGCATTTTGTACGCTCAAGAAATGTTTAGAGGTAAAAAGCTATAATTTAATATGCATGGTTATATACGAATTCTCAATTTGATTTTTTTTTTTTAATGCAATCGAATGCAAGAAGGGGTGCACCAGTAAAGATGTATCCCCTATGGATCTCGAAAGACCCTTGCATTACCGAAGAGAAGGGAAAGTTGATTAAGTGAGAGGGTGTAGACGTAGGTGTCTATGCACCCTGGTTTTGAAGGTTTGAAGATCATAGGTGCTGGGAAAGATAGAGGTTGGGAGAGAGTTCCAGTTCCTTGAAGTCATGGGGATATATGTATTGGCGAATGAAGTGGTCCGGCACTTTTCCAATTTGACCGCGAAAGAGTGTTGGGAGTCGGCAAAACGTGTGCTGCGTGCAAAGCATGCTTTGGGGGGAATTATTGATTTTATCTCATCAGAGCACCTGCCGTGATAGTATCTATAGAAAAGGGAAAGGGCAGAGACATCTCTTCGATGAGCCAGCGAGTCGAGGGAGTCGGTGAGGGTAGAATCGTCAATTAGCCTGACGGCTCGTTTCTGAATTGCATCAAGGGTAGCAAGAGAATATTTTGAGGCTCCTCTCCTCAGATGAGAGCCGTATTCGAGACAGGGGCGGATTTGGGCCTTGTAGATGGTGAGATTTGAAACATCCTGAATTTGATATGGAAAAGTCCGAATTAAAAGTTAAAAACCTAAATATAATGATAGATTTAGTTGATTGAGATTTGATTATAAAATGTAATAATATATAGAAGAATTTTTTATTTTTTATTTGATCATCAGTTCAAATCAGATTCTAAATTCAACGACAAATTGTTTCATAATTTATTTGTCTATTAAAAATTGTTGAAATATCCATGTTAATAAATTGAGAATGAGTTACCATATATATGCAGATTGACAAATTCCAAATCTTGAACGAAATTGTATGAATGAATATGTGAAATTTTATAGTTATTATTTTGTATATACATATATAAAAATGTTTCAATTTTCAGTACTACTGAAGTTTGGCGTAGTTAGGGAGTTTTCCTGGGGGGGGGGGGGGCAGCCGGACAGTTGATTAGCCACCACAAGGTTTCAATTTCGGTAATTCGATTAGAAAAGCAACTAAGTTTTTAGTAGAATTCACCAATTTTGGAAGTAACGAAATAATTTAATGAGCAATACATATACTTAAGTGAAGACTAGTAATAATGTAATTTCTTTTTTTCTAGAGGGGGTAGGGCACTGCGCCCCTTGGCCCTCCCCTAACTACGCCCATATATATGAGTTTATCATTATTTTGATAATGTATCTGATTTTATCACGAGGTACGCCGACAGCCAGGCAAAGCTTGAAGATTAAGGAACCCATGATAGCTTAATTAAAGATAGGAAACTCATAGAAAGTTTGTTCTGCCTCCAAAAGCTTTGTATTTTCACTGTGAAGAACTAATTTGATTTCGGGCTTTCAAGCTCTAAAACTCTACGTTGATAAATCAAAAAATAATCATTTCAATGATAATTTTTCAGTTCATTGACAAAATAAACAAAAACACAGTTTATTTTTCTTTTTTTTTCAATTTATTAATGGAAATTAAGGAATTTAAAATTTTTATTTTTTTAAGCTCATACTAGGTATATTACATATTTTATTTTATTTCATGTATTAAATTAAAATTATAGGCAATCATTTCTTAAAATCATAATGTGTTATATTTAAATTTCTTTAAAATTAATTTTATATCCGAAATTAATTATAGAGTACCTAGACTTAAACTTGTTTAAATTTTCGTCCAATTTTTCTATTTAAAATTCCATCCGGAAATTTTAAATTTACCAGTCTTTGTGACGTCATGAAACATCTCTGCTCGATGATGACGTCATGAGTGGATGAGAAGGTAAACCAGCAGCTAGCCTCTTCCTCTTGTGACTGGCCTGACATCTGACGGATTTATTCTATTTAGCATTATTTCATCTAAACAAAGAAACTATATTTCTCATTTATTTTATTTATTAAATTATAAAAAGACTATTCCCTTCAATACTATATCCTTTTAAATATTTGTTTGAACTAGGAGAAAATATATTCATTATGGCTGAAATTCCAATCATGGATCTCAAATATCCAATTTATACAGGTTAGTTTCCACATGTCATGGAATATAGGTAAATAAAATATTTTGTTTAATTATTAAATAATTGATTGTTATCTATATTGTTCAGTGTTAATTTTCTATTATTGTTTTATATTAAACAGTTGAATAGAAAAAGTTCATTCTTGCCTCGAATTAAACAGAATCTTGTGCACATTTAAAATCTATAATTGAATTATATTGTGTTATTTTTAATAATTATTTTGGCTTTAATTAAAATAATAAATTAGGGTAATTATAATAAACTTCCATTAGATTCAGTTTCATTATTTATTTATATATTATTAGTAGTACCTGGCCTCCAAGCGATGCTCGGTAACTTTTTGCTTCAGTTAAAGGCTATATATTAATCCCTGAACCTCCCCCCCGGACCCCACCACTTCACCCCACCTTCTTTCTGCACCCTCCACCTCCGAAACCACTTCCCTCGGCCCCCGCACCCCTCCACCACTGTACCACCACATCTTTCTGCATCCCTGCCCCCGCCCCCTCACCCAGCTTTTGCATTTCTAGCCTTCTCGTGGCCCACAGATTATTTGTATATAGTCATAGGTATATAAATAAATACCGTATATTTTTTTTTAATTAAATAACAATTTTTGAGTTCATCAATTAAATTGCCAAATTCTAATATATTTTTGGGATTTAAAACTCGATTTTTAATCAATTAAATTGCCTAACTTTTAATATATAATAATAATTGTAATGATCTATTAGTGGAATTTAAAATTCAAAAACCAATTAATTATTAAAAGGAAATTGAATAAAAATGTAATTATACATTTTTATCGAGACAACCACCTGTGAATAAAAGAATAGAATAGAATTTTTATTGTTTTTTTTGTACAAGTTACACAAACAAATACATTATTATTTATACAAATCTGAAACACCAATCACAATCCATCTTCACTCTAAAATTACATTTCCAATCGAATCAATGCCCCTGATAAATTTAAGATCTTATATATAATGTTTGTATCACCGCAGTCTCCAAAATACAAAACATTTCTCCTCTTGATACAACCCCCAAATCTCGATCCCTACATTCTTACACCCGGTCAGCACGTGGAACAGGTCCTCCTTCACACACAGGCTGCAGAGCGTGCATTCCATTTCTGTATTGAATTTTACCCCCCCCCCTCCCCCCACACACACTGAGCACAAGTCTTCCGTACCCAGCCACCCTCAGTTGACCCATTAGCCTCTTCGCACCCCAACTGCACCTGGTCTCCAGATAGGGACCTGGTGTCGAGGACGTCAAACCCATCACAAACAACTCAGCCGAAGATGAGACCGTGACATATCGAATCGCCAACACAAAACCCCCCTAACCCGTGAATTTCATCCAAATCGTTAGAGCCGTTTTCGAGAACCCGTTTGGATATATTTATACAAGATTTACTCGTTTAATATAATAAGATTCTTAGTTCCGAATAGACGGGCCATTAAAATTACGCAAAGCAGCCTAAAGATAATTTTTGGACACGATTTTTCTTAACTTGCCAATGATACCATCTTCTCAAGATGTTTTTTGTATGTTCTTAAGTTTCCAGATGTGTCCATGATAATGGGTTTTTGGACAGTTGAGAAAGTCATTGAATCTGGATTAGATTTTAACTCACTAGTGTCCATGGGGGCCTTAAACATTTATATCTAACTAAAAATAATTGAAATATTATCTTTTTCAGGGCCACATTTCTTGTGCTGTTATTGTCGGACGATGTTCATTAGTGAAGACTTCCTGAACAAACATCAAAAGAAATGTATACATAGGAAATTACATTTAATTTTAAAAATGGAATTTCAATTGCCAAGAAATACATCAGCTGAGGGTAAGTTCATTTATTTGATTTATAATCTTGGAAGCATTCTCCTAAAACTTTTGTTTAAATTCTAATTTAGATTAAAATAATCCTTTTTTCTCCATTTCGGAGCCCATTCAAGGGATTAAGTTTTTTACGATTTTATTTCGAATAATTTTCAATGATCAATGAATTCAAAATTAATTCCTTAACACACTTTATAGCCCAGTCCAATTAGACAAAATAAGGCTAATCGGTGGAATAAAATCCCAGATCTCTAGATTAAATTTGCTAGAATTCAAACAAAATTTCATCTTAATTGGATAATGGTAACCCGGCCGCATCGAGGTTGTAGTTTTCAAAAACTACAATTTTTTTTGCAAGAAAAAATGCCAGTTTTCCTACATAAAATGAAAACCACTCATCCTAGAAACTTGATTAGTATTTCATTCTCTAGGACTTTTGTTTACTTGAACGTTTACTTGGACCACTTTTTTGTAAAAACTCCTAGATTTATAGATATCCAGCATTTTCCATGAAGAAAAAACTGAGATTTTTTTGCAAAAATTGAATTTTTATTTCAATACTACAACCTCATTGCGGCCGGGTTACCATTATCCAATTAAGATGAAACTTTGTTTCAATTTTAGCAAATTTAATCTAGTTTAAAATTGTATAGAATCGTCTTTGTCGAAAACGTGCTCCTTCATGGTCAAAATGGCAAAAAAATCGAAAAAAGTTCGAGTTTTTGAGGTAGGTATTCAAAAGTGATCCGGGAGAAATTTTGTCCTCTTTAATTTACTATAGGACGGTTATTTACAAAATATTGGACGTTTACAAATTATAAGCGAAAAACTGGAAAAAGGTAACTTTAACCCCCCCCCCCTCCTAGAACTCAATCCACAACCTTGGGGACTTTTGAGACACATTAATCCAAGTCTAAGGGAAGAGTTTAAGATCATTTCCAATACTCTGGGATTTTTATCTACCGATTTATCTAATTTGACTGGGCTAATATACTGCTTATCTAACTATATAATTGAATGATTTCACAATTAAAAATAACAAAACTACAATAAACTTTACTGCTCTATATTGAATTTTATCTCTAAATTCATCTCTTTAACACATTTATTTTTTTCCAGGTACAAGTAATCGACCTAAGAGAGAAACTGAAGATTATTTCTGTGAGGAATGTTTCTCTGGATTTCTATCATTGTCTGAATTCGAAAGCCATATACAGGAAGTCCATTCAGAAGAAGTACTCTTCTCAAGTCATCTGAGCGATCGGAATTACAGTGTTGAGACCAAATCCGAACCCCCTATTGCCATGATTCCTCAGAGCGAGAAGGCTTCTAAAGTGACCGATCGATATAATTCCGCCAAACGTTCTTTACCCTCTCCTAACGATAAAAAAAAATTGAAATCAAAACAAACTAATCAATGTTTGGCAACTATTTCTAATAACAAGCATACAGAACAAAAGCCTTTCGTCTGTGATCAATGCGAGAAGGGATTCTCCCGAAAAAGTGAACTCAAAAGGCATTTACTTATTCATACAGGCCAAAAGCCTTTCGTCTGTGATCACTGCGAGAAGGGTTTTTCACAAATGAGTAATCTCAAAAAGCATTTACTTATTCATACAGGCGAAAAGCCTTTCGTCTGTGATCACTGCGAGAAGGGTTTCTCGCAAAAAGGTGATCTCAAAAGGCATTTACTTATTCATACAGGCGAAAAGCCTTTCGTCTGTAATCACTGCGAGAAGGGTTTCTCACTGAAGGCACATCTCAAAAATCATATACTTATTCATACAGGCGAAAAGCCTTTCGTCTGTGATCACTGCAGGAAGGGTTTCTCACAAACGAGTCATCTCAAGACCCATTTACTTATTCATACAGGCCAAAAGCCTTTCGTCTGTGATCACTGCGAGAAGGGTTTTTCAGAAAACGGATCTCTCAAAACGCATTTACTTATTCATACAGGCGAAAAGCCTTTCGTCTGTGATCACTGCGATAAATGTTTTACTCAAAAGACTAATCTCAAAAAGCATTTACTTATTCATACAGGCGACAAGCCTTTCATCTGTGATCACTGCAATAAAGACTTTTCACAAAAGAGTCATTTAAAGAATCATTTGAAAATCCACTCCTAGAAAATTGTCTCTCTTGCTTCTATTTTAAATAACCAAATTATATATTGTCGCCTTAGGGTGCTAAGTGCGCCTTAAACCTGCAAGATCCATTTTTTATCATATATGACATATTAATACCGTTCGAAAGAAAAAGAGATGCAGCATCGTCAAAGTAAAACTGCTACTTAAAATTACGATCGTAAGTTGTAGAAAAATAAATGTGAAAAATAGTTTCTTTCTATAACAACAATATTAAATTTTGTTTGTTTTTTTGACTGCCCCGTAAAATATATTTGTAGTGAGTTAGCAGGTTTACCTCTAAGGCGACGATATGGTATAACTCAGAAATGGTAAACAGATAAATCAGGATACCCTGCTAATTACAAGGCAATTCAATTCGAAGCAGTTGAAACTGATCTCTCACGTCCAACAGTCATTTAGATTCAATCTTTGTGTCTACTGAAACTATTTGTACATCCCCCGTTGTGTATATTGATTGTATGCTTCTTTTGCTTGAAAATGAAACAAGTCTTACTTTCTTACATGTTTGAATATTTATTTTCCCCGAATTTGTCCTGTTGAGATCTTAGCTTACTTTTTCAATTATATTCATGCTTTATAATAATCTATAACTCATTACTCGTTAAATAAATATGAAATGATTACTCGTTACGGTTTACAGGTGAAATCGCCTGCAAATACTCTCAAAAGTCTTAACGTTTTAGTAATATTACATTACACTTACTTGCCCATATCCTAGTATGATAAAATTTAACATAGAATCGTATTGAACGTTCAATGTTTCGTAGCTACACACTTTTGAATGTATAAAATTCATTCGTGAGCCAAGTTTCAATTTTGATTATCAATTTTACTGCGAAATTCTATTTTAAAAATAATATTAATAGCAATAATAACGAAAATTTAAGATACTTATTTATCTTTCCCATACATAAATGGCTTATCAGAATATATAGAGAAAATATTATCAATTCACAATATTCATGCCACTTTTAAGTCAATTCACTCTCGTTTATTTTTTCCAAATTAAAATATAGATATTCGTTCTTAGCAAACACAAATAGGCCATTCATCGAACAGATTGAAAATATTTTTCTATTTAAATAGGAAAATATTTTCAATCCTGCCTATTTGTGTTTGCTAAGAATGAATACACAAGCTGTGGGTCTGAAAACGAATCTTCAGAAAACTAAAATCATGAGTCCGAACAATATAGTGGTCACCGTCGGTAATCATACTCTCGAGAAAGTCGATGAGTATGTGTATCTGGGACATAACATCAAGTTAGGAAAGGATAACCAGATGGCCGAAATCACCAGACGTATCGGCTTGACCTGGGCAGCGTTTGGCAAGCTTAGCTATATTCTCCGGGAACCACGCATCCCTATAAACCTCAAGAGAAAAGTTTATGAGTCATGCATCTTGCCCGTCGCTACCTATGGGCTCGAGACTGTAACACTAACAATATATAGTGCAAATCGACTCTGATTCTGCCAGCGAGCGATGGAACGTGCGATGCTGGGAGTCAGCCTCAGAGAGAAAATCCGAAATGAGGAAATCAGAAAGAGAACGGGGGTCATGGATGTGGTGGAACGAGTGCTTCGTCTTAAGTGGCAATGGGCAGGTCACATAGCAAGAGACAATATCAAGTGGACTAAAATCCTTCTACAATGGAGGCCTCGACAATCCAAGAGAAGTGTTGGAAGACCATAGGCAAGATGGCGAGATGACATCCGACGCCACGCGGGGGTAAACTGGATGCAGTTAGCCCAGCAGAGATCGATATGGAAGAGAATGGAAGAGGCCTATGTTCAGGAGTGGACGTCAACAGGCTAAAGAAGAAAGAAGAAGAAGAAGAATGAATATTAATAGAATGACAAATATGCAAAGAAGTTAATTTATTTGAACCCTGAGGAAGTAAACAAAGTTGACGAAACGTTTGGAAAAAAAAAATATTTGCATAAGCTATTGTCCTTATTTCCCTACAAAAACTTATTAATTTAATCGATGGACTTAAATAAATAATTAAAATATAGAGGTCCTCTCTTATTTCAAAATATTTTTTTTTTTTTTTTTTTTTTTTATGAATATTTTGTGTATATGTTCTTTTCTTCAACTTGTTGTTCTTTTTTTATTTTTTGGTTTAACATTTTTATTTTTTTCGATATTAAAAAAGTATCTCTGTCTAAGGTCTTGTTTCGCGGGATCTAGGAATATTTGGGTCTCTTTGAATTTTTAATTTTAATAATTCTTTTTTAACCCATTAAGGCCCAGAAAACTTAAACGTTGGAATTTTTTGGTGAAATTTCCGGAACGACTTATTACAAGGTGTACAACTTTGCTTCCGCCGTTTTTCCCAAAATTTAAGGCTTTAATAAAAAAAATTGGTTACACATGTATCATTCAAAGTATTTTCCATCGCTGGCCACTACTTTCTTCCATTTTTCGGGCAGTGTACGAATCCCGCGTCGAAAAAATTGTTTATCTTTTTTTTGAAGCGATCCACGAATCGATCCAATTTTTGACTTCTTCTTGAGATCTGAAGTTTTGGTCGGCCAGACCATGCGCCATTGATCGAAACAGGTGATGGTCAGATGGAGCAATGTCTGGAGAATACGGCGGGTGGGGTAGGACTTCCCATTTTAACGTTTCCAAGTACGTTTTGACCACTTTTGCAACGTGAGGTCGAGCGTTGTCGTGCTGCAAAATCACTTTATCGTGCCTCTCGCTGTATTGCTGCCGTATGACTTTTAATGCTCGACTCAAACGCATTAATTGTGTTCGATAACAATCACCTGTGATTGTTTCACTTGGTTTAAACAGCTCATAGTACACCACGCCGAGCTAGTCTCACCAAATGCTGAAATGCTGAGCATGATCTTGGAGCCGTGAATATTCGGTTTGGCCGTCGACGTGGAAGCATGGCGGGGATATCCCCATGATTTTTTGCGTTTAGGGTTATCGTAATGAACCCATTTTTCGAACTCGGCCACAATGCGATGCAGAAATCCCTTCCGTTTTTGCCTCTGAAGCAACTGTTCACAAACACACAAATGCCGTTCAACGTCTCTTGGTTTCAACTCATACGGGACCCAAGTTCCTTCTTTTTGAATCATGCCCATGGTCTTGAGACGTTTTGAAATGGCTTGATGTGTCACTCCCAATGATCGTGCCAATTGTTCTTGAGTTTGACGCGAGTCTTCATTCAGCAATGTCTCTAATTCTGCATCTTCGTAAACTTTCTCTCTTCCACCACTATGCCGGTCTTCGACTTTAAAATCACCGTTCTTGAAGCGTTGAAACCACTCACGACACGTTCTTTAACTAATATCGTGCTCACCATACGTACTTGAGAGCATTCGATGAGACTCAGCCGCAGTTTTCTTCATATTGAAACAAAACAGTAACACCTCCCGCAAATGACGAGAATTTGGCTAGTAAACTGACATTTTCAATCGAGAACAACTTTATGATGCAGACACAAATCGACTAATGTTTGAATGGGGTTCTGTTGACAGTGGTCCAAGCCATGGGGTGGTAACTCACAAGGTTTAAGAGTAAATTGAAAGTTGTCGAAATTTGCCGTGCCAAGCGCTAGTGTCGCTTCGAAACATATGTCCTAGAACCACGTGATTTTTTCTGCATTTGACAAAAGAGTTTTCTATTGTCAACATATAATTTCATTAGTTTTTTAAATAACGCTTTTATTTCAGTTTTTTTTTATTATTTAGTTTTTAATTTTATTATTTATTTTCTTTTATACTACTTTAATATATTATTTTTCTTAGCTATTAATTTTATTATAAAAAACAATTATTAAAAGTGTGAAATATTTTTTTGCTGCAATTCTCAAGAGGTAGCTATATATATATAATTTATATTTTTATAAAATTAACTTTAATATAAACTGCACTATACTTTATTCATTATTATTTTTTTTTATTGATACAGATTTATTACAAATCCAATTATGCCATCTGTTTGTTGTGTTTTATCCTGTAAATATCTACATACCTATATATAAAAGGAATTCTTCATATTACCCAAAATAAACAGGTTATTTTGAAAAACAAATAAATAAAACCCTTACACAAAAAACGTTAAAGAAATTATTTTTTCAAAGCTTTTTATATTGATATTATGAAATTGTTTTAACTATTTGATATTTGGTGCAAACATATTGGCAGAGATGATCTCTGCACTTTACCCAAATAATTACAAAGTTTGTGATAAGCATTTAGACAACAAATTCAAATTCGTCATGGTTCGAAATAGAACAAATTTGAAATCAGGCAGAATCCCAACTATAAATTTATCTGGTAATAATGATAATATATATAAAAAATAAATAAATACCTACGTGCCAATATCGAAGTTAAAACTAATACTTTTCTTTTAAATACCTTTACAGGAATGAGTGAAAACAGAGCTGAAATATTAGATTTACCGCCCACAAGCCGAGTTTCTTTAAATCGATCTTCTACATCATCAGCTTCTTCTTCTTCACGAGCCATGACAGATCCGGACATTGGCTATCATCTTTTAGCGATCGACGCCTTATTTCCTGCTCTTCTGAACAATTTAAGTGAAAAGAAAGACCAAGTTTTCGCAGCCACGATATGCGCCGACTGCCTGGTCCTCGTTTGCCTTAAATCTTCCCCTTTTTTTGATGTTAAGAAGCAGTTAGTTCTTTACATCAGCAGTTATCAAATTTTTAGAATTCGTGAAGCACTTTACACTGACATTTTTATACCCAGAGCATTATTTAAAATTCTAAATTTGTAATTATTATTATTATAATTGTTAATTTATTAATTTTTTTTTAAACGTCAACTAATTGTGAAAATCTAATTTATATTAATATTAATTTATCATTTGATTTTCGGATTTTTTTTGAAACTGGAGATGGATATTATAAAATCTGATCATTATCTGGATAGTATTATATTATAGGTTTAATAAATCATTAATTGACAGACAGTTAATGGATTACTGTTTCGCAGACATTTTTTAAAACAGCATCTTCGGTGCCTGATTGAGAACAAAAAAGATAAATACAGATAAACATTTTGCCTTCGTCAAAAAGATAATTTGTCAATATTCATATGTGTGCGATTCAGGTAGAAATTATAATTGATGTATCTTTTTGGAGAAGGCAAAATTGTATTTATCTTTTTTGTTCTCAATCAGGCACTGAAGATGCTGTTCTAAAGAATTTCTGCGAAACCGTAATCCATGAACTGTCTGTCAATTAATATATCCATAATATTTTCTTTTTCTTTGTGAAATCCCTGAAATGGCTGCCTAATTGAAAGGTTATTGTTTGTTTAATTCGTGAAATAATTATAATCGATAATAAATCTCAACTCTATTAACATTATACTAGATAATTTAATTTTTAAATAATAAATAATATTTTAAAACTAATATATAGAATTAAGTAATGGAGAGGGATTCAGCCAATGGGTAGCCTCTGCTGAATAAAAAACTCCCAATTATAGAAAACGTTTCGGTTTTAATTAAATAATGCCATCATCAGTTCCTAAGAGCTGAAAAAAGCGATAGAGCACACATGTAAAATTACAATAAAATTTTTTTACAAAAAAATCCAAACTTGTTAATTACAAAATTATATCTTACAGTATTAGCGACACAATTAATTTTATAAATAAATTGTCCGCAGGCAGAGTTGTTGTGGATTTTATCATAATATATACAAAATTATATGAATTACAAAATGGTACATAAATCTTGGTGTGCTCTCACTTGATATGGGCAACGTCTCAAGTACAAATATAGCAAATTTCAATTTCATTCAATTAATAATAATAATAATTATGAGGACATTGATCTAATTAGGATCACTGACCCCTCACAAACATCTCTTAATTAAAAGATTTCTCAAAATAATTAACAAACATTAAGAATAACAAAAATTCGAATTCAAAATGACAATATATAAAAATAAAAATAAAAAATAAATTTTTTCCTTCTCTACCTTTTTTACAATTCTTTCGCCCCTTTCTCAATGTTTATTATACCTGGGCATCAGTATTTGTCAATATTGACAAGTAAGCATTGCTAAGCCCAATGCAATCAGTTTGAAAATTAAGAGCCCTTTGCCCATATGTTTTAATAAAGCATTTTTCGGCCAGCATACGCTTATAATTGTTCCCCAATCTCATCAAGATGACAGCATCATCAAACTCAAATCCATGGGAGGTGTCGATATGGTGTGTGCTCAGGGCTGTCGAAGCTTTTTTATTTATTACACTTAATTCATGCTCTCTTTTCCGCAAAGAAAAAATGCGTGATGTTTGACCCACATAAACACTTGTAGGTTTCGGGCAATCGCGGCACTTAATTAAGTAAATCACATTATGTTGTTCGTGGGGTGGAACTACATCCTTGTTATTAAATAAAAAGGACATATTACCAGTTGATGCCAAGGCCGTGCGTACATTATAGTTCTTAAATATTTTTTGAATTTTTATTCAGCAGAGGCTGCCCATTGGCTGAATCCCTCTCCATTACTTAATTATATACATATACAGCCATCAAATGTATCAACTAATATATAGCTTGTTTTATTAATGACCGGCCATATTAGTAAAGGTCTGAAATTACGAGACTTGGAAAAATATTTCTGTTATATAAATTTAGAATTTATCTAAAGGTAAGATCTTCTATTATTATCATTTAGTGTCTCTTTTGATTATATTATATCTATATATAAATGTATGTATAGTAATACATATATATAGAATAAGTTTCTCGAAAACGGCTCTAATAATGATTTCGATGAAAAGTTAAGTGTGGTTTTTGCGTGCACAAAAAATCAATATCTCGGACTCTCATTTTCGGGTAACTTTAATTTGATTGACAGGTGGGTGTGTCAATAAAAATGTATAAGTAAGTAATTGTTTTTTTTTTCAATTTATTTTTATTAATTATTATTATTATTATTTTTTTTTAATTTTAAAACATTAATAGTTCATTAGAAATATATTATTATAAAAAAAATGCAAATCTTTATAAAACAATTTCGGAACTTTTATTTTGAAATTTTATTTATTTTTTATTTATTTATTTAACAAAGTATACAAACATAGGACCTTAGGTCCCACCTAGTGTTTATACATAATTTAGCAACAATATTTTACAAATTTGGCAAAATAGTTCACCAATACACAAATTTTATGGGGGAAGAAGAGAAAAAAAAAGTAGAGAAAGATTAAAAGACATAAAGGAAATAAAAGTAAGGAGTATCAGTTATTGGGTGGGATCCATAAAGAACGAAAACCTGAGAGCACCAAGAGTCGGGTTTGCATGAAAATTAGACGTTTCGGGAGAAATTCTCCCTTTATCGATAGAATAATCGACAGCCTATGTTGGGCGTCTCTGTCGCATCTGACCTGTCTTGGAATGAACACATCTCCTCTGTGGCGAAATCTGCAGCAAGGAAGATTGGCTTCTTATTCAGGTCCAAGCGATTTTACAAACCCCAACAACTTC
>JALMQS010000099.1:42155690-42231267 GCA_024734495.1 Forficula auricularia | reverse complement strand
GAGGTCGATGCTGATTTTCGTCAATTAGAGATAGGCGACAGAGTCGAGGCCGGTTAGCCAATGAAAGAACTTACCCGTTTATGATTCTATCAACTCATTTAATCTTTAACATTCTTCTGTAACACCACATTTCGAATTACTAAACAAAAGATTAAACTTAATGAAGTCAGTAATTAAGCCAAACTATATTTTTTCTTGTACTTCAGATAATGATTGTCTTTTTTTTAGATAAGGCAAATTTGGAACAATGGAACATCCGCCTAGCAAAATCGCTAGTTGAATTCAGATGGAGGGAATTAGCTGCCGAACGCCGTTTGCATGTTCAATAGACATGAAATAATTCCAGCTCAGGCCTGTGACTGGACCAGAGAATTAAAAAGTACTCAATACAATTATTGATTTAAAAGTTTATAATAGGAAAATAAGGACAAAGTTTTTATGTGTGACTTTTATTTATATGGCTGATAAATAAAAAAGTCACACATAAAAACTTGTCCTTATTTTCCTATTATAAACTTTCAAATTAATACAAATTATGGACGGAAATGATAATAACAATTATTATAATAATAAATAAAATAAATTTTTCCATTTCAGATATGCCTATGTTACATTCAGCCCGGATTTCCAAATGGGCTATAATTTTTCCCAGTTCTTACAAAAGAGATACGTTTAATTTCGTGGGTTCTCTTTTAAAATCGGCTGCCGCAATGAAATTCAACATTCCGGATCCACACATGTATGTAGTATACAATTTATTAGGTTGTTTCGGGACTGTTTATCATTTTTATAAGAAAATTCTCAAATTTTTACCATCGAATCATTGATGTATTAAATATTTATTCCCGAAATTTGAAGTTGATCGTCTGTCCCATTACCGAAAAATAAATGATTGAAAATTGTCCTTTTAACATGTAAGTAAATGGACCGAGCTTTTAAAAGGGCTATAAATTCTATACAAAAATTATACCATTTTCAACAAATTTATACATGATCAATAATTCAACTTTTATGAATCGAATGATACATTTTTCAATAGATTTGACAGTCTAGTTAATTAGTTATTCATAAATGTAAAAATAAAAAATTATTTGCAGCTAACAGAATATAACAAAAGCACTAGTGTAGAATTCCAACTCTATTTCTTGAAATCGTTTTTGTATTTAAATAAATGTTTTTATAATGAGAAAAAATTATCTCAATATTCTTTTTATTAATATTATCAAAACAAATATTTTTATTCGAAATTAACCTCATTATTAACAATTTTTTTTATTAAAAAATTTAGTAGGCAGACGTTGTCACTCTGCAGAAATACAAAAGATTTTTTCGAAGATCAACCAGATAGATAAGCTGTCCCGAACTCCCTTAAATTATTTTTGGAATATTTTTTTTTTTTTTTTAATTTTAATTAAAAACCACAATACCGTATCAGCCATTTGAGGGACCTGAGCCTTAAATTAATTTTTGGTGCCACTGAAAAAAAAATATAGGTTAGGGGAGGGGGGGGCAAAAGCTGATAAACAGTGCATTATAGATTATATATAATTACTTATAGACATAGTTCTGCGAATTAACTTGAGGGGGACTTAAGTGGAGATAAATTTAACCTAATTTATCGCGCGGAGAATTTACCACTGCTCGAATCCCCTAAAAACTTGGTAAGGATTGTATCTTGGCTCGTAATCCCGGCTTCTTTCCTTCTACTCTGTTCTTTTCACGATGGAGGGGCCATCCCATAGGAGGCCTTTAGGTGATGCACATTCTGGTGTATCTCCTTCTCATCAATATCATTAAAAAAAAAGGTGGGAACTGATTTTCTGGAAATTAAATATTCTACTTAATAGGGTGCTCCTTATTTTGGATATTTTCGAATATTTTTACTGACAGGGGCTCATATGGTTCGAAATAAATAAAAAAATATTCCCTGAAGTATCTCAATTTTAACCTGTGGCCCAAAGCGATGCAAGTTAAATAACATGGGGTTTTTGGCATTGAACAATCAAAGACTCCAAAATTATAATAGCTAAAAATCTGTAAAAATTCTGAGGGATAGCTACTATTTATTATAAGGATAAAGTCTACAGAGTTTCAAATTTTTTGAACTATTACTTTGGCCGGAATAAAAAAATTGATCGTTCAATGACTAAAACCCCATGTTATTTAGGTGGGAAACTTAATCGCTGTGTAGGTAGCACTAGGTTAAAATTGAGATAGAGACTTGAAACATATGGGATATTTTTATTTATTTCTAACCATATGAGCCCCTGTCAGCATAAATATTCGAAAATATCACAAATAAGGAGCAGCTTACTACTTAATGTATAAAATCTAAAAATTATTTAACTTTAGATTTTTCAACCAGCTGATGATACGCAGTATTTTTTTTTTTTTTAAGTGTTTATTAGCCAAAAAGATTTATATACATTTTTTTACAATAATATCCCTAACACTCAGGGATATGGAATATTATTTTTAAGTTTAATCTACATTACATACAATGTATTCGTAGTTATGAATTAATATATTATTTACTTATTTACATACATTTTCGGTTTTTTTATCCTTCTTAAATTAAGGGCTAGGAATATAACATTTTATTTTTGTTTTACAAGGAAATGGCTTTAGGAAAAAAACCTTGTTGATGATACGCAGTGAGTCCCTAAACAATTTCCTAATAAGAATTTATTTTGAAAATTAAAAACTTCAATTTATGGTTTATTCTTCTCTAAATAAATACCTAAATATATATTTTATTAATTGAATAATTTCTTTTAGAATTAAAGGTTTGTGTATTAATCTTATTTTATTATTTTAGACGTAAAGAAATTCCAAATGATTTAGCAGCGACTTACTCGGACTACCATTGACTCTGTTTTATCCCAAATTGTACCAAATTTCGTGATATTAGTAGTCCCCAATGCACGAGCGGATAGATACAGCGCTATCAAAAAAAGTGTTGTGTAGACCGTTCTGGTAAGTATATGTTTTTAATTTTATTTTAATCATTATTTTTAATCTCTTTTAAGACTAAAATCTATAAATATATCCAAATTCATTATGGGTCTCTCCATCAAACAGAATGATTCGTAAAAATGATTTTGCTTTCCCGAGTGTAACAAGATTTGTTTAATTTCCAAGAAATATAAATCAAAGAATGCATTTTCTGCTTTTTGTAATGATTATACTATCTAAAATTTTGACTTTTTTAGTAATCTTAAATATTTCTTATAAATATTCAATATTTAATTCCATTAAAGAAAGGATTTTAAGAATCTCGAAAGGTTCAACAAAAAGGAATTTATCAAGCATGCGCGTAGTTAAGGGGGAGGGACAAGGAGCATTGCCCCCCTAGAGAAAACTCCGTGCCCCCTCCTAGAAAAATCGAGTCAATATCTCTCTCAATAACTATTTATGCTATGAGATTAATTTTATAATTTTCCCATTGATATATCGGAGAGTGGTTGGCATGTTGGCGAGAATTGTTTTTGATCGCGCTTTTTAAACGGGATATATGTGTCGCGGGGCTGCTGCTGGATGAAGCTATTGGAGTCTGCTGAGTCTTGGGTCTGGACCGGGAGAGGATGAAAAGGATATGATCCATTTAGCAATAATGACGTTGGATTATATATTATATCATACCATCCTTGTCAAGGTTTTAACCAGGTTTCCTTAACAACTTATGGCAAATGTCGGGATGGCTAATGCGTCGTTTGCTCCTGGTATCAGGTTTTTGCGCGGAATTATTTAAATTACGTTTTCTTTTGGTGGAAATCTATGATCATGTTATTTGTTAATGAGCATAAATTTCTATTTTTTTCTTTTTCTTGTTTGCTAATTGTTAATTTCTTTTAATTGATTTGTATTGATGTTTTGTTGACCTAGCCACCGAGGACTTAACATCCTCTTAAATATTCTACTTACTAATAAACTAATGATTACACTGTTCGACAAAATTTTCCTCCTAAACCTAACAATAGATTTCAGTATAGCTTTATACGCTGATTCTCGTGCAATTTCCCCATTTTTTACAACATGTCAGAGTTTTGAGATATTTCCGGTCAAAACGACGAAAAATGCCATTTTGACCTATTTCCGAGTCCCATTAGATATTAAACACCAAAATTTGAAAGCAAATTATTTTATTGACGTAATAGAAAACAACTCCCTCTTTGATTTTCAAATTACTTCTTGTTTTTAGCTCAATTAGAACTCGAGTTATAACTAAAAAACTAAAACTACGTCATAAAGGACAATAAATAAACATAGATAAAAACATAAGGTTTTAGTTTTTTAGTTATAACTCGAGTTCAATTGAGCTAAAAACAAGTGGTAATTTGAAAATCAAAGAGGAAGCTGTTTTCTATTACGGGAACAAAATATTTTGATTTCAAATATTGCTGTTTAATATTTAATGGGACTCGGAAATATAGGTCAAAATGGTCTTTTTCGTCATTTTGAACGATAATATCTCAAAACTTTGACGTGTTGTAAAAAATCGGGAAATCGCATGATAATCAGCGTATAAAACTACTGGAATCCATTGTTAAGTTTAGGGGGGGGCAGATTTTTGTTTAATTTTTGTTGAGCAAGTGTTATTTAACTTTAGATTTTAATGAAATGATTTTTTCTGCTGAAACCTCACAGAATAGACATTTTTGATCAAATATTCTCATCAGAATGCACTCTAATTCCAATCTTATAAACGATCATTTAAAGACCAGCCAAGAATAAGATTTAAAAACGTGCATTCTGATGAAAATGTATTCTAGATTGTTTCAGCAGTAACTTTTCTCATTTGACATACAATTCTACCATCGAAGGTAGTTGTTTCACCATATGGATTTTCTTAGGATTTTTTTGAAATTTAGACAGATTATTATTTAAATACTTCTGCATCGATTGATGTCAAAACGGAATTTATGAACAATATAGTTCCGGAGATATTAAATTCCAAAGATAGAGTTTTTCAGACTCTTATACGGGATATCGGAAAGTTTACATACATATATAAATATAATTAAGAAACTCTTCTTACCATTGTTCTAAAAAACTAAACCAACATTAAACAATAACTAATACATTTTTTAAGAAAATTTTAATTCATAGTTACAACACAGTTTCTGAGATAATAATGAATAAATAATAAAAAAATGTATAATGATAAATTTACACTAAAAACAAGCTGGCAACAACGCATGTATTTAACCTAAAAAAATGTGTTAACTTTAGTACTTTTTTGACGTTTTTTCGCTTCAGTCATTGTCGCAACAGATTTCAATCTCTTATTAAGAACTTTTTTGTTTTATAAATTGACCTTTAAGTTCTGTCATTTCTATGATAAAAATATTCAAGTTCGGACAATGTTGCCAGATTTGTCAAACGAGCACTGGATTGGCTAGTAGTGGTACATAAACTTCAAAAAGTTTTGGCCTTATGAATTATGAATCCTTATTGTCTGTTCTATATACTCTAGCATTAACTTTTTGCTAGTATTGTCGCAAAACAACTACCTTAAAAGATAAACACTCGCCAATATATTCAAATAATTATAAAAAAGAGATCAAGTAATTATAAACAAGTGATAATGTTTATTTGATTGGGATTTTTGAAAAAAAATTTTCAGTTGCCAGCCAGGTAATATTGTCAAAGAGTTTACAATCTAAAAACATCATGTCTATTGCAACTAAAGTTGCTATTCAATTAAATTGTAAAATTGGAGGAACTCCTTGGTCTATTGACATTCCGGTCCAAGTAAGTACATTCAGTTTCTCTATAAATACATTTCATAAAAATAAATGTAAAGGAAACAGATATTTGGTTAGAACTGCTCGACAGTTCCTGCCCACCCCGACTGCTGAGCATTTCTTACGAAATATCTGTTCGCTTGTTTTATGTGAAAACAGTAGTCGACTGCCGACCGGTTGGCAGTCGCAGCGAAATAGCACCTTAAGGGCTAGACGTCTAGTGAATAACGTAACAAACATTTTGTCAATAACAACCTAGGGCTCTTGTTGACTCGTTTTCTATGTCTGGCCACTTCAACGTATTATAATAAATTTGTGGTTCAAAGTGCTCTAGTAAAATAATTTTTAATTAGTTATTTTTAGTTATTTTTCTAGATTATTTTTGTGGCCCTAGAGTGGCCTGACTTATTTAAATCAAAGCCCACAGCGTGCGCAGGCCAAGTTCGAGCATTGGCTTGGCTGTACACGCTGTACGCAATTTACACTAACCATTTCGAGCCAATTTCGACCCCCTTGCAGCCAAATCTAAGTTTGCGACCTCGAAAGTCTGGAGGGGAACTTTTGGCGACCGAAAAACTTCGAAATTTTCGGATTTTTTCCAGTTTTTCGCTTATAACTCGAAAACAGAATTATTTAATTTATAAATATAGTAGATAGAGCATATCATTTTGCGTTGATTTTCTTTTTTTTATTTTATAAATATTCATATGATCTCTTCTTCACTTTTTAATTTCTTTCTCTTCATTTAAACATGAATCAAAAAACTTGTGCTTTTTCCTTTTCACTCTAGTATACAATTTCATTTATTATTTTTTTTTAGATAGGTACAAATTTCTTTCTTAGGTTCAGATTTTTGCGGTTTTGCTTGTTGTTTTTGCCATTCAATAAGTTGTTTTTTCTTTATTTTCTCTTGTTTAAGTATAAAATTATGAGTGAGGTAAATAAAATTTCTCTTAATATTTATTTATTTATTTTAAGTAGATGCTTGTATAATAACAGGTAACTTTACTGCCGAATTATTTATATCGTATTATTATATATCTCTTAATAAATAGTCGACTTGCGGATTTAGCTGGCCGTGGAAAATCCTAATGGATAAGGCTAAGGTTACACTGGATAAGAATTCGTACGAAAATTTATTCTTGCGACTTTTTCAGAGTTCATACGAACTCATCAGAACTAACCAAATACATTGTGGTTAATAGAAGTGTTTACATTGCTCGCGCCATTTTCTTGTGAGTTCTTACGAACTCACACGACTATTTCAATCCGATCACTAATTTGATTTTTCGTCCAAAATTTGTGCAACATCACATTCAACCAGGCATAATTTACAATCAATTTGTGCTCTGGAGAAATACACTCTCGAAAGTTTGAATGTTCTCGAAGTTTCATCCCAACAGATTTCAAAATATAATCAAACGTAGATGGTGTCATACGTGTATATTGAAAGAACTTTTGATCATTTTCTCTAAGCTCTTCATATGACATCTCAAATTCTTCATTTTTCACTTCCTGATGCCAAATATTTATGAACCCATATTCGTTTGTTCAAATTTTCCAACAAAAGAAATTTTATGACCGGAGTATCCAATAGATATTTAAGGAGGTTCTTTCGCGACAATCCACACAAAAAGTTTTAGCCTCGTAACCACTCTATAAATATGAATGGAACTAAAATTTTAGGTTAGGTTTTTTTAACGTGACTGTCCACTCACCCTACTAAATCTCTATATGAATACACACATACTAGCCGGATTGTTGCCAAGCCATTGTGCTTATATCCCCTCCACTAAAAATAATCGCCCAAATATGTTTGTTTTTTTTTATCAAAACTACGTGGTAAATAATTTCGAGTTTTTTTTAAGTTACTGAGAATATATTATTCTAACAAATATTAGTTTTTCATCAAGATGGTGAAAGTCCTCCAATGAAAAAAAATAAAATAATGATTATATCCCCCACCCTTTCCCTATCTGCCCTATGTTAAAAATGTCATTTTTAATTGAAATTATTTCATGTTTGGTGTAGTAAATCTTCTTTAAATTTTAACAGTATGTGCATTATGCTTTTAATAACTTATTTCCAAGTTTCAAAGACTTCTTGAATTTTGGCATTTGTGAAAGAACTATCTTAATCTCACTAAGTCGATCCATCTTTGAAATAGAAAAATTGTATACTGAACCACTACCACGTTCGCAATCAATGTAACCACTCTATTCGTACGAATTCAAACAAAATATTTCACATGAGCTGGTGAGAATAAATTTTCGTACGAATCTTATTCAGTGTAACCTTAGCCTAAGTATTTTTTCGGTTGGGGATCAATCACGTGCGAAAAATTACTCATACCGAACCCATTTCGATGGGCCCACCGGGAAACTTCACCGGTCTCTGCCGGTCCAGTTTGTGATTGTCTCTAAACTTCGAAAGAGAAGTTTCGGTTGAAACACATAAATGCATTCTATTGAGTTTTTATTATTAAATATGTGCAATCTAGGTGTTTTCAATCGAAACTTCTCTTTTGATCAACAACACAACTACCAAAGCGTCAAATCTGTAAGACAAAAACTATAAGTGGGTTTTAAAATAAATAAATTTATTAATTTAATCAATTAAAATTGAAAATCACATGTTTGTATGATTATGCCTTAATCATGACAAAGAGTGAAAATCTCAATAAAATATTCAAAAATGATATTTTCTTCATTTTTGAATTACTAGTTGTAATGTTAGAGAGCGCGAAATTCAATCAATTTTCCGCAATGAAAATACAAACATTTCGGCACCAAAATGGGCTTTCTAAGAACTTATTATTCCTCTGATGTTGTCGTGGGTATTGCTTTGCAGATTTACCGAATAAAGTATAGTTAAAATGTTTTTTCTAAAAATTTCAAACATTTCAAAAAACAATGAGCAAATATATTTTGACTGAGTTCAATTTTAAGGTGGTCCGGTAGGTTTCTAAGACGTTCCGAATAACTAATGAAAAATACTTAAATACATATATATTAATTAATGTCAATAAAATTTATCACGGAATATTTATTTTTCTCTCCTTAAAAGAGTTTAATTGTAGTTTAATTTGGTTGTCTTTACGTATTAAAATGTAGATGAATTAATGGTTTTAAACTGAAAAAGGAAGTGTGCTTTTCATTGTAAATGAAAGCTTGAGGAATAGATAATTTATTTGAAAGTAGCTAAACAACTTTTTTCATCTCGTTTAATCAAAAGAAAAAAAGAAAATTTTAGAATCATGAATTGCTAGTTGACTTAACTTGTATTATAGATTATAGGTAAAGATTCATAGATTTAAATCTACCTTTTAATTTTATTTATATAAAATACAAATTGTCATTAGCAACAAAATATAAAATCGAAAGTGTATAAAAACGCTCTAATTCATGCAAGTTTCATCAAGATAAAATTTTCATACTCAGTAATTTACAAATTTCTGTTTAGAATAACTTTATTCAAACAACTTATATGATAAATCACATTTCGATCCTCTCACTTTTACTCAATTAAAAAAGTAAAAAAAATACAGCCAATAATATTAATACGATAAATCTCATGCAAATGCTTCGAGATGATGAGTTTGTTTACAAGTGTTGAAGATCCACAGTTCAACTATTTGTTTATTAGCTGTTTGATTGTTTTCTCTATTTGTTCCCCAATTTTATTCTTTATATTTAAGAATAATATAAATAAAAATATTTATTATTAAAACAACACTTATTATTCAAATTTTATTTTTGATTAAACTTAGAATTTTATATAGCTAACTATCTCTAAGGTTCAGAATCCAATTCGTTACATTTTCTTTAAAAAGGCCATATTTAAAAACCTCTTTATTGTAAAAACTATCAGAGGGTATTTTAAATAAAAGAAATTCCAAAAGCTACATGACTCTTTATTGAACACTTGTTAAATATTGTAAAAACTATCACAGATGTATTCACTATTTTCATTCATCAAAGTAATAAATAGTACAACTTATTCTGGACTGTGACTGTTATTTTTTCACAATGAAATTTTAAGAATTTATTTTCTTATTTTTCATATTTAGATTACACTCTTGGCTTTTAAACCCTTCATAGAAAGGTGTGCATTTAGGGAGGGAGAGTTAGCCTGATGAAAGAGTACCTATGGTTTCGAAGGTTAAACCATCATCATCAGTCTTTTAATTAGAAATATTTTATCTGTTAGTTCTCATGGGTTCAATCCAATCGCGTGAAACCATTAGAAATAAGAGATAAAATATTTCTGATTAAAAGACTGATGATGAAGGCCAAACCTTCGAAACTATAGTCTTTAACATATAAATTACTAGCTGCTTCAGGCGTGCCTTTGGCATGCCTGCACCTATACCCTCCGGGCGATTTGCCCTGGCGGGCAGCGTCTCGAGGGCGCCAAAAGAATTTTTAAATATTTATTTAACGCATCGCTATCTGACCAATCAGAATCGTTCTAATAATTTAACGCTTTGCCATTGTATTGCACTGGCCAATCAGATCGTTTGGATCACACAAACATATATAGATACTTTTCCATTTTATCTTTAACATATAAATACTATATATTGTAGGGATAGTGTACTTATTTATAATAATAAATAATTATAATTTTAGCTATGTTTTGTTATTCTGGTTCTTCAAAACTAAGTTCTATAATTTATTTTAAATATTGGCAGAGTTTAGAAGTGAAAACTTAATTAATTATTTTAATAATAATTAGTAGTGGTGTTACCTTAGATACATCGGATGTGGTTGTTGGAGACTTGACGGCAAACAAATTACTATCGGATCGTGATTCAGTTAAAGAATCTTTTACGGAAATGATCTGCAGCGACGACGAAGTCGCGCTATTGGATTTATCTTGTGCTCCCATTCGTCCTCCTTCACACATGCTTCCTTTTAATCATTGGACTTCAGTTAGGTACACGAAACTACACTGAATTATTCAAAAGAAATCGGAAAACTAACTGACTAGTTCAGGGATTGAAGGGAAACATTGGAATGGAATTGTGATCACTGTTTCGGGTTGAGTGTGGTTGTCACCTCATTACACTATAGCACTCAGTACACCTGCGAACGACTCTTCCCGGCGACTTTCGCGAGTCGACTGAAACATGAAGTCGACAAGTCGAGGCGTGGAGTAGAGAGTGACCGGCCAAGAGGAAGAGAGTGGTTCGCTTAAGACTGCTTGCCCCTCATCGTTGTTCTCGAATACTCGATTCACAAACACAAAAATTATCTATACCTTCCTTCTCTCTATTAATAGTGAATTATTCTATATTTTTAACCGACTTTTAAAAAGGAGGAGGTTATCAATTCAACGGAATGTGTGTTTTTTTGTGTTTGAACATTTATTTCTCTTTACATTGTGGACCGATTTGGATTATAACAAATAAAATCTTTTATAAAAAAAAACAATCTTAAAATGTTCATTTAAAACCCGCTAACGTTTCGAGATAATTTCTCTATTAATTAATTGAATTTTATTATCAATTCTGATGAGGGGATTGATTTTGGATTGAGAAACCAATCGACTTGATTGGGGAATAATGGAATTGAAATAATTATCGGAAAAGAGGTTTTTTTATCTAATTAGATTTTTCCTCTTATTAAAAACAAGGACTAAAGATGAATAAGGACACTCGATGGTGGAGAAGTAATCTCCGGAATCGAAGCAAAAAATACAATGTATACATTAATTAATGTAAAATAATTGGTTTAATAAAATTTATAAAAAAAAAAATATCAATTCTGATTGAGGCTGAATTGGAATTAATGGAATTGAAATAATTATCGGAAAAGAAGTTTTTTTATTTAATTAGTTTTTTCCTCTTATTAAAAACAAGGACTAAAATGATGATCAAGGACAGTCGATGGTGGAGAAGTAATCTCCGGAATCGAAGCTCAAAAACAATGTATGCATAAATTCATGTAAAATAATTGGTTTAATAAAATTTATAAAAAAAAAATATATCAATTTTGATTCCTTCGCTCTTACGAGATGCATGCAAGATATTATCATACCACTAATACTTAACATCACTAAAAAGAGTAAAATAAAAATAATTTTTAGAAAAAAAACCGAATTCAAAAAATTAAATGCACTAAAAGGTATAAAAAAATCTTATTTAGTTACAACTAAACGATGAAATTGTTACATGAAATAGCTTTTTGAAGTCGGTGCCAAACATATACATTTTATGAATCGCACTCGATGGATCTTATTCAGTACGTTTGGCGGGTAATGAAGACAACATCGCGTAAGCTCGCTTATAAAGTTTGTTTGGCACCGACTTCAAAAAGTGATTCATGTAACAATTTCATCGTTTAGTTGTAACTAAATTAGATAATTATTTTATACCTTTTAGTACATTTTATTTTATTTTTTCAAAACAATCTACCTCTGTTCTATAATTTACAATTTATTTGCCAAGTTCACTGAACCAACCTTGGAATTCGATCTTTGATTTATTTTACCTTCGGAAAAACAAATAATAATTATTACTTCGAAAAAGGAAACAAATAATTGGAAGTCACAATTGAATTTTAGATTGATTTCTGATAACCTATCGAAGATAAAAGTCGAATAAGAAATAAATTTTTATATTTGTTAGTGAAATTATTATGTACGTGATCAGAATTTGCTTGGAATTAAACATAGTTTAGGGCAGTGCTTCCCAACCTGTGGTTCGCGGGTTCTTTAAAGATTGGCATTTTAATTCTCAAGAAACGTTTTGAGGTAAAAAGCTAAAATTTGGTGCATTCCAAGATATTTGCGTACCAATTTTCAGATCATTAATTAAAACCTTTCAAGATTAGCATTTTGTACTCTCAAGAAACGTTTTCAGTTAAAAAGTTATAATTTAATATGTAAAATATGCATGGTTTTATAGAAATTCTGAATTTGATTTGAAAAAGTCTAATTTTTAACTGACTTCAAAAAAGGAGGAGGTTCTCTATTCGACTGATTTTTTTATTTGTGTCTATGTTACCTCATATCTGCGCCAATTGTGAACCGATTTTGAAAAAAAATTTGCATTGGGTTCAGTCTAGCTTCCGATTGGTCCCGTTTTTTCATTGGTATTAGACCTTTTTTGTAAGGTTTGTTCAGGCCTAACTTCTTTGTTTATGAACCGATTTCGATGATTCTTTTTTATTGGAAAGGGGTATCTTAGGGATGGTGCCATATTAATTTGGTCAAGTTCTGATGATATGATCACTATTAATAACATCACTAAAAAGAGAAAAATAAAAACAATTTTTAAGAAAAAAATTAAACCGACTTTAAAAAAATTAAATGCAACAAATAAAATAAATAAAATAATTATTATCTTATTTAGTTACAACTAAACGACGAAATATTAACATGAACTTACTTTTTGAAGTCGGTGTCAAACAAACTATACCTATAAGCGAGCGTACCCGCCAAACGTACTAAGTAAGATCCGTCGAGTGCGATTCATAAAAGATATATGTTTGGCACCGACTTCAAAAAGTAATTTCATGTTAATATTTCGTCGTTTAGTTGTAACTAAATAAGATAATAATTATTTTATACCTTTTAGTGTATTTTATTTGTTGCATTTAATTTTTTTGAAGTCGGTTTTATTTTTTTCTTAAAAATTATTTTGATTATTAAAATCCTGAATTTGGTTTGAAACATCCTGAATTTGATTTTTAATATCCTGAATTTGATATGGAAAAGTACGAATTTGAAGTAAAAAACTATATATGATTGGATCATAGCACTCACTTACGCATCAAGATCAAGAAGGGCTAGTGAAGAGATTTTTCTTTTAATGAATAAAATATATACTACTTACTTATAAGATTCAAATTCATAATACATGTGAAAGTGTTATTAATTTCTATGATAAACAAAAGATTAATAAAACATAGAGCGAATTTTATTTTTATTTAAAAACTTCTTCTACAGACTCCTTGTCACTAAGCACTTCGAATAAATGAGGATATATCAACGACGAGGTCTGATAATGCGGAGCGAAACAAGCAATAGACCAATTAATGGAGGTCCCCAATTGCCCTAATAAAATTTCAAAAAGTTATTTTTTCTGAGCTAAAAGGCTTTTGGTAAGGTCAAGCACCAACCACCTGCACCCCTACGAAAGAAGAAGAAAACCACACTTATTTCCCAAGAACTCGACGCCTTAGTAATTGAGTCAAAATTAACTTATAGGTATCATAAAATTCTTTTATTTTTAAAAGTCGATATGTAAAAAAATAAACTGAAACGTTCTGATGTGGCCATCCACTTTACCATACAACCTGGCCCCTCACTTATATTTAATATTTAATAAAATTATTAAAGGTTAGTTCTTGCATTTTTAGACTTCTGTGGACCCACGGATTATGTATATACAAAATTTGGCTGAGATTAGTACAAGGGTCAAGTTTTTTAATTTTTTGACCCCCCCCCCCATTTCGGGTGGTTGGTTTTTGCATTTTTAGACTTCTGGGGGTCCAGTGATTATGTATACAAAATTTGGTTGAGTTTGCTCAAATGACCTAGATTTTTGATTTTTAACCCCCCTTCCACCCCCTTAATTTTAGGTCGATATGCACCAAAATCTATTCAGCTCTTAATCTTAATGCACCAAAACTACGTGTGAAATTTGGTTTTGATATTCACACTAGTTTTTGAGCTAGCTCGTCCACACAAATTTGTTAACGCAGAGACGAACAGAATAACAGACTAACAGACTAACTAACAGACATTTTGACAAAACAATTATTATCTCGAAAAATATAATTTTTTCTGATCTTCAGTTATTAGGACTTTTTCGTAGACTGAAATGCTATGGTTTCGCTCAATTTTTTTAATCAAAATAGTTTCAGCCGTTTTTGAGTTATTTCGAAAAAAAAGGAAGGAAACAAATTTTTCATGCATGATTACAATACTAGACCGTACCCTGTAAGGTAAAGTAAAAATTGCTAATAATATTAATACTATTGTTAAAAAGATTTCTAATTTAAATAATTATTGGGACAAAGATCTCCATATTTCCGTCTTCAAGTCAACAGAATAATTTAATTTCATGGATATTTTCATTTACCCCTCTTCAATGAACTTTTAGTAATCAAATTAAAACACTCACAATAAATTGATATATCTTCCGTATTTCCAGAAAAAAAGCGACAAAAAGATTAAAAAGATGCTTAAAAGAGAAATTGTCGCTTAAAAATAAAGTAATATATTCGTTATTTTATGAATTGGATGTTTTTCAATCGTAATTGAATTGATTTGATTCGCCTTCGAAATTCGTTGAAGCAAATCGAGAAAAGCATTGGGGCTGACAGACTCTTTATTCTATTGAATTCGAATTCTTGCACTTTCCATATTACGTTAATCTTTTTGACTTTTGCTTGTAATATTGATTATTGATCGAAATTTAATTGACAAACAACACCATTCTCCCTCTCTCCAAAACATTCTGAATAAATCTTAAATCCTAAAGATTTTTATTAAATAGTCGACATTTTAGCAGTTTTGTGAATGTGTTGATAGCCAGAAATAAACAAGCTAAAACAATTTGTTATGGAAATAATCATATACTTTAAAGAAGCTTTCATTTTCATTTTTCACTTTTTATTTATTCATTAAATTGTCTATCATCATCATTATTTATCTTTCGTAAGGTCAACGTTTTTTCAGATTTTTACGTTTCAAAGCGAAAAAATTTCGACTACTTAAAACTAAACAATTATTATTATTAACAATATATACCATAAAAAAATAAAGGTTCTAAGAAAATGATTTTAAGGTAGTTGTTTCACCATATGGGTTTTCTTAGGATTTTCTTGAAATTTAGACAGATTATGATTTAAATACTTCTGCATCGATTGGTGGCAAAACGAAATTGATTAACAAATTCTGGAGAAATTAAATTCCAAAAATAGAGTTTTCAGACTTATACATTGCACTATACGGGATACTGGAAAGTTTACATACATATTTAATTATAATTAAGAAACTCTTCTTACTATTGTTATAAAAATCTAAACCAACATTAAACAAAAACTAATACATTTCTTAAGAAAATTTCAATTCATAGTTATAACACAGTTTCTGAGATAATAATGAATAAATAATGAAAAATATATAATGAAAAATTTACACTAAAAGCAAGCTGGCGACATCGTATATATTTAACCTAAAAAGTGTATTAAATTTAGTATTTTTTTGACGTTTTTTTCGCTTCAGCCATTGTTGCAACAGCTTTTAATCGTCTATTAAGAACTTCTTGTTTAATAAATCGACCTTTATAATGTATTTTATCTGTCATTTCTATGATAAAAATATTCAAACTCGGACAATGTTGCCAGATTTGTCAAACGAGGACGGGATTGGCTAGTAGTGGTACATAAACAGCAAAAAGTTTTGGGCTTATGAATTATGAATTCTTATTGTCTGTTCTATATACTCTAGCATTAACTTTTTGCTAGTATTGTCGCTGAAACAACTACCCTAATTAAAAATTCTTGCTAAGCTAATTAAAAATTTATCAGAGTCAAAGTATTAAAATCTCTATTTATTCACTTATATTATTTTGAAATGTATGAATTGCGGAGAAAAATAATTTCCAAGCATGATTTATTTTCTGACTGTGTACCTCCTGGTATCAGACACCTAAGTTAACACTTAGATTTGAGCTTTTCTAGCTTCAGAATTTCAGGTTAAAAATGCAGAAAATCAAACAAGTCGAGTTGTCAAGTAGTTAATGGCAGTTTGCTACTCGTGTTTATATTAATAAAATGTACCTTTGTGCCATTTTTCTATTTTTTAAACTAAACTGTTCGTTTCAAATCACTAAAATTTTTACAAAACATACTGAGCCTTGAAAATGTTTTCACTTTCTCCACCAATTATAAAAAAATCAGAGTATTATAAAAATTATGTAGGTATTTATTAAAAATAAATAAATAATATTTAGTGTAAAGTAGATGCTTTCGGGAGTGTGTGAGAGAGAGAGAGAGAGTGGGGGGGGGGGGGGTAAATTAAAGCAATTAAATAAAAAAATAAAAATAAGGGCTTAGCTTAATCTTACTGGGAATCTCTTCTACATCAGTCTCCAGTACCTTTTCCTCGCTCACCTGCGTTTTAGAGTCAAATGAAAAGAAAAAATAAATATTTGAATAAATTCCCGTTAACACTTTTTTCTTATCGTTACATTGGCTAGTTCGAGTGGAAAAAATAAATATTAAAAGTTAACTTATAATTAATAGAGATTGTGGTGTTGGTGTAAGGTGAAACATCTTTAATAAAGATAAAAATAAATAAATATTTTATGAAATATTATTTTATGAGTTAGGTTTATATGCTCTAAATAAAAAATAAAAATCGTGTAAATCGAATACTTTAATTTAATTGTTTAAAACTCAGTATATTTTTAGGTTTTAAATGCTCTCAGTATAGTGTCTTTGTATACAATTTCTAGTCATCATCATATCATTGGGTACACAGTCCTAAGACTGGTTTGAAGCAACCACCTGTCCCCACTCGGCTATGTCCCCCGTCAGCTGTTTGACCTCTCTAAATCCCCAATTATTTGGACGAAATATTTTGATCTGGGCCTTCCTCTTCCCCTTTTCTTTCCCACCTCCCCCTCCAAGATATCCCTAAGCAATCCCCCGTGTCTCAGTGTGTACCCTATCATCTGATCTCTTCCACAAGGTTCTTCTTCCTCCAATTCTTCCAAAAACTTATTCATTTATGATTCTATCCATCCATTTGATATTCATCATTCTTCTGTAGCACCAGATTTCGAAAGCTTCAGTGTTTTTCTCTCCGCTTCTCTAATTATCCAGGTTTCACACCCGTATATGCCTATGTTCCATATATATATGTCTTCAATAGCATCTTCCTGTTGAAAAGTTTTTATTTTTAACAATTTCTAGTGATATGTTTCGATCTCTATATTTTTCATTGTTAGTATATTACAAATTTTGACCTACCACACCCTTTAGTAATGCTCCAATTGAGGATTTTTGGTAGAACCGTCATCCCGAATCATCTAGCTTTTTTTAGGCAGCTTATGCCTTTCACTTTATATTTGCTTACATTTTTTCTATTTTTCACTATCCTTCATAAACTCTATTCTCTTTCATTATACTAAGATTACTAATATTAAATTATCCCTATTAATTAGTTTACAAATTACATACCCATACACTTAAATTCTTGATGAAAATAGAATAATTAACACTATTCATTGAAATAGAAAGTAAATTTCTCTAATACAAATGTTAATAATCTTGTGTGCATCTGCATTTCTTTAGTACTTATTTTTATTTTAAAGGAAAGAGTAAGTACGTTATATCTATTAAAGTACTAGAACACAGCTAATTCATAGAAAGTCGCTGGGGACATTTTTTAGATAATTTTCAAAAAATAAATAAATAAATAAATAAAACAGCTTTTCGAGTTGTAAATTTGTCAACAGCACATAGTTTCTGTAGAAAATCCTCGTCTCCGAACAAACCGTGGTGAACTGGGACCTTTGAGAAATGGTGCTTTGAGTTTGCCAATGCCATTTACGTAGTTCAGGGCTGTTCAATCCGTGGCTGCGGGCCACATGTGGCTCAGCACTGCAATGATTGTGGCCCAACATAAAATCATAAACTTCCTGAGATTTATATGTAGAGATGTATTTATTCCCTTTTTCGAAATATGAATTTACATTTGTACAATACGTAAAGATTTTTTCAAGAATAAAATTCACTAAAAGCAAAATTATAAGTTCAACTATGTAAGATAAAAAAAATAATGAAGTTTCGAAAATTAAAAAATTCTTCTTCTCACATTTTCATTTTCTAAAATGTTTTTTATTTCAGTAATTTATAAGCTACAGCACTAACCAAGTCTATAGTTATATCATTCTAGTACAAGGAGACAAGAAATTGGGATTTTCTAGAACAATCACAATTAATTGAAAATTTCTCGCCTGGACTAAAACTTGTCAGGACTTGTCTTTTAGATCTTTGCACGTTCTTACATGTCAATAGATAATGGATAGTCAGGGATTATTATATCCGTGACCCTTTTAAAAAATAAATTATCAATCCTTATATCCTTCTTTAATCCAATTCGATTTAAATCAGGGCTGTCCAACCCGTGGCCCAATATAAAGTCACAAAATTTCTTAAAAGGTTGAGATTTATATGTAGATACTGGAAAACAACAATTTTGACCTGATAATTTTTAATTAAGAAATCTGAAAATCTACTGTGAAGTTTTCGAAAAATAAGGTGCTAATTTTAAATTTTGAATCTGGAATTAGATTTCAAGATTTCCGAAAAAATAATCATCATTTTGGTCTATTTTCGACCCCATCTTCATTAGAAATACATTTTCTACTTTCTAGATACCGATCTGAAAGAAACATTGAAAATTCTCTTTTTATTAGAATTTTATATTAATTATCTAGCCAGGAAAAAATATAAACAAATACTAATAGATAATATTACTTTTTGCAAGTAGGTAGGTATGTGTTTACATATATAGCTCACTACGAGGGGTGAACAGCGATTGGAATTAGGTGTAAGTACACAGTCTTTGGGATTATTTGGAATTACTTTGGAATTCATTAGATAATCTATTGTCATCTATTATCTTCCACTTGGAAATGAAAGTGGAAGTGGAAGTAGGTGTACAGGATTTTAGCTGGCGGATAACCCCTCAGCTCACTATGAGCTAAAAAATAATAAAATTCTTATTTTTACATTATTAACTATCTTTTTTGAATAACAAATATCAATAGAATTATAATATTTTAACCGCAGCCCGAAACATTTGTTTTTTCTTCAAATGTGGCCCGTGTAAGCCAAAAGGTTGGACACCCCTGACGTAGTTTAAAGATATAAAGCATTGTTAAGAAATTTTTAGAAAAATTAGAAGAAGAATTTAGAATTATAAATAGAAAAAGAAAAGCTATATATTAATAAGAAAGTGAAAGCAACAGGTTATATTTTCAATTACCATCTAGATTTCTATTAAATCAATAGGTTTTAAGTACTATTTTCATTCAATCAATTTCAATCTATAGATTAATATTTTTATTTGAATTGCTGACTCAGACAACGATTTATTTTCCCTGGGAAGAATTCCGAAGCAAGCGTTAGTATAAGTATCTGGTAGCGTCATGGTGTCATGGACCATTTATGTGAAGCCTCTCTCCGTTGCGAAAACAAAAGCACCGTAAAAACGAAGATATCTTCATAGATACGGCGATGAGATTTCATAAAGAGGCTCACAATCAACCTTTGACTTTTAATCTGCAATCTTTTAAGGAATATAAAATAGATTACTGTGAAAATATTTTATTCATGTTCACGTCGCTTCTTCATGCATCCTATTTTGAAACAAAATAAGCTTTTACACAATATATTAAAGAAAGGAAGAATTATTTATGCATACATATTAAATGGGAACTAGGTATTATTAAGATAAATTTTATTTTATAAGATATTCCCAGGCACATACCCGGGAATTTCAATTCGGTGGGGTCTTACGTTCGGAGAGGGATTGCATGAAATAAAGGGCCTTACTTTATGTGTTCATTTTAATCTCTTTTTTACTTTCTCATTTATATTCTATAGAATATAATGGGGAAGTATTGCGATGGCCAGTCTGGGTCTTGAATCTGAGAGCTTGTATCTCAGAGATGAAAAAAGTTAATTTCATTTTGTAACTTCTAGGTGGAAGAAATCGATGCCCTTAATAGTTGGAAACCGGATTTAGGACATAAAACCGAAAATTGTGGTCCCCAGAGGCCAAAAAGCGGTCCAAAAATCCATTGGTCATTGCGTATGTACCTCCCCCTACGTTTCGCAACCATTGGCCCGTGATCCCGGCTTCTTTTCCTTCTACTCTGTTCTTTTCACGATGGAGAGGCCAGCCCATACAGGCCTTTAGGGGATGAACCTTCTGGTGTATCTCCTTCTCACATCAATATCATTAAAAAAAAAAGAAGTCCCAGAGCTACGAAATTTGAAACTTAAGCTCGATATAGGCTAGAAGGAGTACAGCATGTTTTTGGTTGAAATAGAAAAACCGGAAGTGGACATTTACATGAAAGATTTTTCGTTTTTTTTATTTTCTCAAAAAAGGCTCTAACGATTTTTTAAATAATTATTGTATTTATCAAGTTTCATGAGTTATTAGTTGTGCCAAATTTTCAATTCGACTGGAATAAAGGAAGGGTGTGTAAGTTAGGAATATTTTAATCGTTCATATCTCGTCTTCGGAAAAAAAATAGACGAAACAAATAATTTAGATATTCATTTATTTTTTATTTATTATTTTATTTATTTTTTTGACCAAGTCTAAAAAAGTAAATAACTTTCGTACAAAAAATAAGAAAAAACAATAAGTAAAAAATACATTTAATTTCCTAGCCAGGCGACTACTTATCACTTTGCTGAATTGCTATATTTATAAAACCTTGCTATCCCCACTGGTGTTATGTGCATTCTCAATATTTAGATGCTAGACAAATATATGGTAAATTTATAATTAATATGCAGAAGTCAATTAATCATTTATTTATTTTAAATTAAAAATTCTGCTATAGTCTTCAAAATACTATTATATTTCAATTTAATTTAATTTTGTTTTACTTAAGTCGTTTTTGTGACATCAGTTGACAGGATAGAGAGTGATTTCTTCACTTTGCCAATATAGGTATGTTTGGAGAAGGTAGCTTTCTTTGTAGTACACGTCCCTTGTGTAAATTAGTTGCCTAAGGACACAAACATCTTATAGTAATAATGGAAAGAGAATTATTCCGATTACCTGAGGTATAACTTTCATTTCCCGGTTCCAGTTCCTTTTTAGATAATTCTTTCGCATTTTCTAGACGATTAGTGATCCCTTTCATTAACACTCGATAAATCAAGACAGATTTTTTCTATAAAGTAAATAGCTATAAGAATTTCTATTTCCTCATGGTCATTTCTTTTCAATCTTATCCTAGAAGATTAAGATTTAATTAATTAGAATCCCAAAACCGATAACGGATCAGGAAATAGCGTAGGATATCAAATAAATAACAATGAGATTTACTCTTCTCCATTTGTTTCACTTCATACATGAGTGAGAAAAATAAATTTTCCAGTCAATTAAATCATCCAGGGTTAAGATTATACATTTCAACTTTAATTCGGAAATTAAAACGTTTCTTCTTTCTTTTATTAAACAAATTCTTCTTCTTGCTCAGGAATACTCAATTCGGAGCGTTGATTATAAATTTGTAAAATAGTCTCTCCATAATGATTTTACTGTGGAATTTTAATTAGCATTTTATTATAGCATAAATTAAACCTAAAGCAGCACACATTCGCTATTTTAAAGAGTAAGGAATTTTCTCCCTATGTTGAGATGTTTATCGTGGTATTCGCCCTATTGCGAGTAGACAAAAACACGTAACGCGAGTCAGCGCTATAACTAGCTTTTTTGGGCCCTGTGCAAATTTTGTTTTAGGGCCCCTATATTTTTTGGGAACAAGTAATTATAGTTCAAATATAAAAAATTTATTGTACACAAAAATATATTACATTATTTATTTATTTATTATTTGTTGCGTTTGGACCCTTGGGATCACGCAAAGCTTGATGTTTCTTTCTGGTTGGACCTTCCACGCCTCTATCTTTTCCGGAACGTGTTATAGAGTTCCATGGTCAGGTAATTTTTCCTGGCCGGATGAGTGTGTTGATGTTAAAGGTGCCCAGATATGTATGGGTTTTTGGTGTTATTCTTCCATTGTTTCTTGCTTGACTTCGTGATGGTTCGGATCCCCCAGAATCTGAATGCCCGGTTGCCACTCGAGGGTGTGTGGATTGGTTACCACCTGGGGTAATCTTGTTTTTGCCTCTCACAATTCATGGTTGCTTGTTACGAAATTTTGTCCTGCGCATGCGCGAGGTTTTGTAGAACTAGAGATTGTCAGTTTCTGGAGCCGATTACATTATTTATTTTATAAGAATATTTAATTTTCATTTAATTGTACTCTTCTAGCTTTCATTTGAGCAAAGTCATTAATTATATCGTCATAATTAATATCCTGTGCGATGTTATACTCTATAGATATTATGCCAAGATTGGATAATCTATCTTGTCCAATAGTAGACCTTAAATAGTTTTTAATTAATTTTAACTTGCTAAAACTTCTCTCACACGAAACAATTGATACTGGGAATGTGAGGAATAATCGTATAGGACAATATTAATGTTTGGATAAGATTCAATTAATCCAAAGTCATATGCAGACCTTGTAAAATTTCAAGTGGTGTTGCAGTTTTTAAATCGTCTACTAATAGCGATGCTTCAAATTTTAATTTGTGTTTTAAAATCTGGAATAAAATTTTTGTAAAACAAATTTGTAAAGAAAATTCAATTAACAATTTCGTTTTAGGACCCTCTAGATCTCTGGGCCTTGTGCGGGTGCACCTGTTGCGCCTGCCTAGTTACGGCGCTGACGCGAGTTATACCTTTCAAGGTATTGTGGAAAAGATTACATATATTCGCTATCGATCTTATGAGAATTTGACTCTAACAGCACCAATATTGTTCTTTGTGGACATATAGCAATGCTGAAGTTATTCTTAATTACTATGGCTGCTTTTGTAGTTTTGTATGGTGGCTATAAATTACTGAAAGAAAAAAGATTATAGACTGCCTTACTTTATTTAAGAAACCAGTAAAAAATATTTTTTTCTTTTTTAATTCAATTATGTTGCATTTTTGGCTCAAATTAAATTCGATCCGTTCCTATGGATAAATAAGCTGACGTGTTCTGATGTGGCCATCCACTTGACTTTACCAAACAACCTGGCCCCTAAAATTATTTATAATCATGTAGGGGGGTTAGTTTTTTCATTTTTATACTTCTGGGGTCCCACTGATTATGTATACAAAATTTGGTTGAGTTTGGTAAATGGCCAAGATTTTCATTTTTTGATCCTACACCCCCACCCCCATTTTATGGCGGTTAGTTTTTGCATTTTTAGACTTCTGGGGGTCCACTGATCATGTATACAAAATTTGTTTGAGTTTGCTCAAATGGCCTAGATTTTTAATTTTTAACCCCCCTCCACCCCCCTTAGTTTTGGGTCGATATGCGCCAAAATCTAATCAGCTCTTAATCTCAATAGACCAAAACTACGTGTGAAATTTGGTTTTGATATTCACACTTCGTTTTTGAGCTAGCTCGTCTAAAAAATTTGGTAACGCACAGACAACCAGACTAACAGACATTTTGACAAAACAATTATTATCTCAAAAAATACAATTTTTTTCGATGTTCACTTATTAGAGCTTTATTTAGAGCGAAATGCGATGGTTTTGCTCAACTTTTTTAATCAAAATAGTTTCAGCCGTTTTTGAGATATTTCGAAAAAAAAAGGAAAAAAACACTTTTTTCATGCACGATTACAATACTTGACCATACCCTGTATGGTAAAGTAAAAACTTAATTCGGAATTGTGGTTTGGAAGAAATGCATCTCAAATCACGGATCATTTTTGAAGTATTTCTTAAAATTTCAATACTTGGACCAATCCATTGCTAAAAAAAGATACTCTGTCATGAAAATTTACCTAGATTCTAAAGATTTATCTTCCTTCCTATAATAACATTGTTTAGGTTATGCAAAGTAGAAAAATTCAATTAATATTTCTATTAAATTATGCATGGTCTGAATTAATAAAATCACTTTAACCACAGTGGTTTTGAAATTAAATTTCTATTAATTTCTTGAGGTGAAAATAAATTTTAGTCTTCTAGTCATTTTCCGTTACGTTTAATACTAAGTTTAAAATTGTAGCTTAAATATCCATGGGATAATTTTAATAATAATAGCTTTTTGTAACAGAACTTTTTCAGCTTACAGATTTGACTGACAAAGAAATTTTCAAAATCAAGATCAAATATTGCTCAGAATGGTAATTTTGAGGCCGAGTTGGTTGAGCCAACTGATAGTCAGGGTGGAAAAAAGTAGAAAAATTCAAAGTTCAACAAAATTAAAAAAAATATGCTAGGATTAAAAACAATAACAGTGACTCCAAAAAAAAGTTTTTCAGTTGCTCAGCGCACTTAAACTTTTATGTTAGTTTTAATGTGATTAAATTATCACCATATTATGAAATTGAATTTAAATTAGAAGGTTCTTGCTTACCTCTGAAAGTCGAGAATAAATAAAAAATATAACAAGAAAATTATCTGAGAAAAATTGCAAAGTCCAATTGAATTGTGAATATGAATTATGATTAGAAATTATCACTTTATTTTTATTATTATTAACAGGGTAAATTATAAGTTAATTAAACAGAAAGTATTTGAGACAAATAAACGAATGAATTTTAAAATTAATTAATTAAATCTAATTAACAATTTTCCAATTAAAGTGATTAGTAGTAACAGGATTAAAAATGTTTAATTAAAATTAAAATTAGAACTAATTAGCCATTGACAAGGCGGCCATATTTATTTATAAAATAAATATAATAGGTAAATGGATTTGAGAAATGATTTGCGTAGAAGAGATGAACTGTTCAAAAACAAATGGGTTGTATTCTATAAGAAGTGAGAGAGTTTTTCAGTAATTAAGGAAGAGTAGAAAAATGTATTAAAGAGTATAGGATCAAATAGGTTCACTTAGCAGTTTGTTGAGAAGGTTTGACGAATCCGTTGAATGTGAGAATTTCTTCCAGGCCAATCTGTACCAAAAATAAAACGAGTGTGTATTTCCTTCCAATGAAGTCGATACTGAGAGAGAGAAGATGGTACAGCTACCAGGAAGCAGAAGATTAGAAGTCCAGTTGTGATGTTCTAACATAAATATCAACTCACTAGTTGATATTTTATCAATTTACAATTGATATGGGAAAGAATGAACACCAGCAAGCAAAAATAAGTGAGTAAAATGTGAGACTGGACTCTGATTAGCAGAACATGATCTGCACAGATTCGATGATTACACAAGAATGAGAAAAATTAATTATATAAATAAACATAAATTTGTTTATGGCTGTTCCCAGAGCGAGCGCCTCCCTAGCGCTGTTCCATCGAGTTGACGAACTACTGCCCTAGAGATATTTTTCTGCACAAAAATCGTAAAAACGATGATCACACATGCAATAAGCTCACGGTTGCGATTAGGCGCAAACCATACCAGAGACCGTGAAGCAGAATCATCGCAATAAATTTGTTGAAAAAGGTGTAGAACTGAGAAGGAGAGTAAAGATAAGGATAAAAGTAAACGTGTGAAAGAAAAGTATAAGTGAGTGAAGTGTTAACAATGTTTATCCTTCGTGTTTGATAGGTAAGGTGAGATTTTGTGATTGGACGAAGGCATTCCTCATTAGAGTGGCGTAGTTTAACAAGTCGTCGACAACTTATCTCTGCCGAAGTATAACTTTCAATAATTCGAGCCGATTGTCCATTTTCCAGGCAAGAGCGCCTTATTCTAAGAGTAGCACAAGTTGTTCCACTTGTGGTTAGTTCTCTTGTTGTGCACGCCAACAGCTTTCTACTGCAGATGAGCCAAATGCTCCCGGTTCCATCTATTCCAAAAATTCAGTAGTAAGTTTGGAGACATATTTCCAACATTTGGTAAGTGGAATTCTTTGTATCCATTCCATTTCGAATGGGTAGTGTAGTGAGAGAACTTCCAACTAGAAAGTGTCCTGGTGTGAGTGCCTCAAAACTATTTGGATCATTGGACAGAGAAGACAATGTTCGAGAGTTTAGAAGAGCTTCAATTTTAATCAAAGCCGTGACACCTTCGTCATACGTAAGAAGACTTGAACCGAGGGATCTTCTTATAATCAGCCATGAGAGTACGAATTGTGAATCAGAGAAACAATTAATTTCCTGAATAGACATGGACAACGAAGAAGGATAAAATGAATAGCTTTTGAAAGTAGATGTGCGGATAAGAGTTCTGACCTGAGTTGAGTCAGTTTGGAGTGGTCTTACCCAGATTTGGCAGTATAGGAATCTGCTACTCTTGGAGGTTAGAATGATAATATGATGTCATGCAAAGGACGCATCCGTAAGAGAGGTCACTAGCATCGTAGAATCCAAATATTCAGTAAGTTTAAGTGTCAAGACTTTTTTAAGAGCCGTAGGATTTTAATATGTGGAATTGACAATCTTCCTTGTGATACAATTCTCATGGAGGTCTGAAAAGATTGAGGTATTGAGTATCCCAATCGAAGCGTCTTGTCTTTCCATAACTCCTGGAGACAATATCTTAAACTTGATCAGACATGGGTTCAAAAACCAAGTGGATCATACACCCTGTTGAGTTCTGATAGAATACCCCTTTTTGTGTTTGGAGTTTCATTCGGTATAGTAAGTTTGAAGTAAAAACTATCTTCTTGAGATCTCCAGTCGATGCCCAGAACTGAAATATCCCCAGGACTTAGCACCTTGGAAGAATCAGAGATGAGGTGAAGATCTCTCAAGTTTTCGAGTAATTCCTGTGAGTTAGATGAAAACTTGTCAAAGAAGAATGATCCTTGTTTTAGGATAAAACAAATCTCCTTAACTAGCGTGGTCAAATCAGATATGGTGTCAGCTCCTAATAGGAAATCATCGACATAAGAGTTTGTCTTTATGTTACTAGCAGCTGTCGGATATGTGAGGAGAATTGATCAGCTAGGTAATGTATATGCTCAGAATAGCGAGGAAAGGACTGCAAGATAATCCGAATGGCACACGAGTGAAACGGTAAATCTGAGATCTGGTTGTGAGGAATTTTCACGCCATAGTACAGCGGAGTAGATCTCGGTCTGGTTTTGCGACAAGAATTTGAAGGAACATAGGAAATTATATCCATACAAAGTCAACATATCGGTGTGATCGAAAATTGGTAAGAACATGTCTTATATCGGTTTGAAGGACATCTCCTGGCATGAGAATATCGTTGAGTGAGTTTCCATTTGTCGAAGTTGAAGAACCATTAAAAACAATCCTCAATATTGAACTGTTTTTCTTTGGGACTGCAGAGTGGTAGATAGAAACATCTATTGTTATTGTGATATTGTTCTGAAGGTAGTACCAACTCTAGTGATGGTTGTCAATATATTGATTCATGGATTCAAATGTATTGAGTATGGTATCTAGGGTTCTTTGTAAATTTCCGTTCCAGAGCCTGCAAGAAAGGCCAAATGCCTGGATTCAGAATTTCCTAAAGGTAGGTGATCTGGTTTTAAGGTAGAGCGAACTTATATGCGATTGTCCACAAGTTGTATGCTGAATCAAAGAGGTTTCTCTAATGAAAGCGTTTCCGGTAAAGGTAAGTTAAGAGAATCCTCTCAGTTCCCAATACTTTGAAACATACAAAATATCATCTTTGGGAGTGGTCTGTGCCTCACACAGATGCAAAACTTTGCTCATTTTGGCTTGAGCAGAACCCAGCAGCAACCATCCAAATTTGGAACCGAAAAGTGCTGATGCTACCGTCAGGGCTAGCAATCTTCTCACCGGTAAAAATGTTGGCGCAGGCAGAAGCTCCTAAGATCCCTTGTATGGGTGCAGGTGTGTGGTAACATGGATCAGCAAGAGGTTTATCTTCAAGGTATGAGAGTGAGGATGTATCTACTGATTTGGTTGGTAATTTAGGTTGTAGTGAATTAACTATATGGAATTCAAATGGTTCAAATTCTGAGTCTGTAAAGCGTGAGGAAATATAAACAAAAGTAGAGTGAGTGACATCTAGTTTGGAAGAAGCTCCTAACCCTTCAATCTGTATGGGATTAGAAGTTTTCTTGAGTCTTAAGTGCCAGTGCTAATTGACTAGAAATAAGCGAAACTTCGCTCACATTGTCTCATGAGAAAACGAGCCAGTATGAACAGTTCCATCTGCACATAGGAGACTGAGACAGGTGGTCGATAAGATAGGTACAACCTCATGAGGCTGACCTTGACTACTTGACATACACGCTTTGATTTTTCTGGAGGTGTTGTACCTGCAGTGTTGGGACTTGTGTTAGACGGTTCAGATTTGTGTGTGACATTGTCTGTTGGCTGAAGGTGCAACATCCGATGATGAGCTCCTTTGCACAGAAAACAAGGCTTAAAGGAACATTTGTCTGATAAGTGAAGTGCTGAGAAGCAAAAGAAAACAACGTTTCCAGCCCTCTGATTTTCTTGTGATTACGTTCTATCAGTGTCATAGCGACTTGAATTTGTCACAATCATGCAAGCGATGGACAGGTTGTTTGTTGACAAATGGGACTAAGAGTTATCTGTAGTGGTGAGGGTGCAGGTCTTGACTGATTTGTTCTTTTGTGAAACTGGATGATGAATTGAGGGTTTGGTTTGTTAGAAGAGTGAGTTGCTTTCTGCCTGTGTCTCCAAGGCTTGAGATCTGACGTCTAAGTGTTTGAGTAGAGTGTTAAACTCAGGGACTTCATCCACTGACTGTGAGTGTAGCCAACTCTCCAAAGAGTGGCCATCCACCTTCTTCATGATGATGCGTGTGATGAAAGGGTTGCACGCCTTTAGGTCCATTCCTAAAAGTCTGAAGATTATGAGTGATGTCTGTGACTGCATATGAAAACTGAGAAAAGTGTGTCTTTCGTTACATGAGTAATTGGGTGTAAATTCAAAGAGTCTGTCAATAAACTTATGAATATCTATTTCATGAGTGCGATCTATAATGGAGATTTGAGTAATTGTATAGCAAATGGAGTAATTGTCATCAGTGATTGAGTAAGCCTGTATGACTAGAGCTGCAGCGCCTGACAAGCTCCTTTCAAATATGATAATTTTTGAGCTTGGGTGAGTGAAGAATTTCTATCAATTGTGGCTGTGAACAAGTCTAGGAACGATTTCCATTGATCGTAATCTCCTGAAAATTTAGGCAAATTTAGAGTTGGTAAATGTACAGTAGGATGAATTGTAAGTTGTGTTGAGTTGATTTCCTGTGAAGTACTAGAAGGGGTTATTTGTGACAAAAGAATCTTAGCTTCTCTAATAGAGGTGAGGAGTGAATTATGATGAGTTGTTATTTGGTCTTTTAAGTTTTCACCTCCTTCTATTGTGAATAGTGCATGTTGAAAAGATTTTTTGATGATGTTAGATAAGTCACTTTTTAGTTTTTCCGCCCGTTCTAGTACGTCTACAAGTGTTGCCTTCTGAGGATTTTCCTTGAAAGAGGAGTCTTGGAGCAGAAGCTCAATTTCTAACCCCAGAGCTTGTATCTCCCTTTTACTGTGTCAAGAACTGATTTGGGTGGCATTGTGAAAGATTATGACTAAATACAATGAGTAAGAACAATTTGTATAATTACAACTAAAAATAAAATAAGAATAATGTAAAAATAAAGATAAAAATATATGATAATTTCAATAAAATTATTTGTCACTTTGTTTAGCGATGACTATACAGTGTAAGCAAGTTAGCAGTTTGGATCACGTCGGGGTCACCAAAAAATTTAAATGGTTGAGCCAACTGATAGTCAGGGTGGAAAAAAGTTAGAAAAATTCAAAGTTCAACAAAATTAAAAAAATATGCTAGGATTAAAATAATAACAGTGACTCCAAAAAAAGTTTTTCAGTTGCTCAGCGCACTTAAACTTTTATGTTAGTTTTAATGTGATTAAATTATCACCATATTATGAAATTAAATTTAAATTAGAAGGTTCTTGCTTACCTCTGAAAAGTCGAGAATAAATAAAAAATATAACAAGAAAATTATCTGAGAAAAAATTGCAAAGTCCAATTGAATTGTGAATATGAATTATGATTAGAAATTATCACTTTATTTTTATTATTATTAACAGGGTAAATTATAAGTTAATTAAACAGAAAGTATTTGAGACAAATAAACGAATGAATTTTAAAATTAATTAATTAAATCTAATTAACAATTTTTCAATTAAAGTGATTAGTAGTAACAGGATTAAAAATGTTTAATTAAAATTAAAATTAGAACTAATTAGCCATTGACAAGGCGGCCATATTTATTTATAAAATAAATATAATAGGTAAATGGATTTGAGAAATGATTTGCGTAGAAGAGATGAACTGTTCAAAAACAAATGGGTTGTATTCTATAAGAAGTGAGAGAGTTTTTCAGTAATTAAGGAAGAGTAGAAAAATGTATTAAAGAGTATAGGATCAAATAGGTTCACTTAGCAGTTTGTTGAGAAGGTTTGACGAATCCGTTGAATGTGAGAATTTCTTCCAGGCCAATCTGTACCAAAAATAAAACGAGTGTGTATTTCCTTCCAATGAAGTCGATACTGAGAGAGAGAAGATGGTACAGCTACCAGAAAGCAGAAGATTAGAAGTCCAGTTGTGATGTTCTAACATAAATATCAACTCACTAGTTGATATTTTATCAATTTACAATTGATATGGGAAAGAATGAACACCAGCAGCAAAAATAAGTGAGTAAAATGTGAGACTGGACTCTGATTAGCAGAACATGATCTGCACAGATTCGATGATTACACAAGAATGAGAAAAAATTAATTATATAAATAAACATAAATTTGTTTATGGCTGTTCCCAGAGCGAGCGCCTCCCTAGCGCTGTTCCATCGAGTTGACGAACTATGCCCTGGAGATATTTTTTCTGCACAAAAAATCGTAAAAACGATGATCACACATGCAATAAGCTCACGGTTGCGATTGGCGCAACCAGCCGGTCCTATAATATCGGTTTTACTTGATTTTTTACTTTACCATACAGGGTATGGTCAAGTATTGTAATCGTGCATGAAAAAAGTGGTTTTTTCCTTCTTTTTTTCAAAATATCTAAAAAACGGCTGAAACTATTTCGATTAAAAAAATTGAGCGAAACCATGGCATTTAGTTCTACAAAAAAGCTCTAATAAGTGAACATCGAAAAGTTATATTTTTTGAGATAATAATTGTTTTGTCAAAATGTCTGTTAGTCTGGGTCACCAAATTTGTGTACGAGCTAGCTCAAAAACTAGTGTGAATATCGAAACCATATTTCACACGTAGTTTTGGTCCATTGAGATTAAGAGCTGATTAGATTTTGGTGCATATCGACCCAAAATTAAGGGGGGTCGAGGGGGGTTAAAAATTAAAAATCTAGGTCGTTTAAGCAAACTCAAACAAATTTTGTATACATAATCAGTGGACCCCCAGAAGTATAAAAATGCAAAATCTAACCGCCCAAAATGGGGGGGGGGCGGAGGGTCAAAAAATGAAAATCTTGGCCATTTACCAAACTCAATCAAATTTTGTATACATAATCAGTGGGTCCCGGGAGTCTAAAAATGCAAAAACTAACCCCCCCCCTTACATGATTATATATAATTTTATTAAATATTAAATATAAGTGAGGGGCCAGGTTGTATGGTAAAGTCAAGTGGATGGCCACATCAGAACACGTCAGCTTATTTCTCATTATGTTTGAAAATGTCCCAAACGTGGAAAAAAATTTCGGCCATTATTTTTTTTCATTCTGGCTGTATGGATTCCTGTAGAACTGAAAGTTGTATAAAGTTCGTTTTGGTACCAAAATATTTGCAATTCCAATTCGAAGAATTAATTGTTAGGCTCTCTAGTTTTAGAATTTGTTTTAAAAAATGCAGAAAATTATATATAAAAATTCTAACTATCATAAATGGGAATCTATTACACGGTTTTAATTAATGAGATGAAATTGAAGCACAAGTTTGTGTTCAAATAATAAATTGCATTTCAACATATAGATTTCAACTTTATATTCAAACTGTTAACTTCCAAAAATATTTCTAAATTTTTAAATAAATATCTAATTTATTCGGGAAATTATTTTATATAATTTATTAGGTATAAAAAATTGGACAAAAATAAAAATTTATAATTAGAACCATTTCTAAAGGAAATTGAATATGACTCAGAAAGTAAGAATAATTGGTACATTTTTATTTAGATTGAATTGAAAAGAAATTTATTGTTCTCTAAATAGCTAGTATCGTTCATGAAATAAAGTGCAAATGGATATTCCTAGAATAACATATAATTTTTAATAGAGTAATACTGTGTCAGCGACTTGTCTTGAGCATCGTTGCAGCATATTATTTCGAGATAACAAGAGAAGATTCTTCGATCCAAGCCCTTTTTACAAAAATAAAAACCCTTTTAATAAAACACATTTTAGAATGAAGACCTTAATGAACACTTAACAGACGATAATGTTTCTTAACGAATTTACACGTCCAGATAAAATCTGACAATGTGGATGAAATTTTTCAGTATTTTTTTTTTCATTTCTATCGTGCTTAATGTCTGAAACTTGAAGAAAAATACACTTTAAATAAGTCTAGAACAGAAGGTCAAAAAATGATGCCAAATTATTTTTATTTTCAAAATGAAGAAATTTTAGAATTCGGAAAGCTTGAGAACAAGAGATAATCGGAAAAAATCAAATTGACATATCCTGATCTATCCAACGGTTAAAATTAATAATCGAAAATTTGACAAACACCTTTATAAACTCTAATTATTTATTAATTTTCAAATTTGTAGCTCAATCTTTCGGTGACAAAAAATGCCAAATCAATCGAATTTGAGAGCAGCGTACCTACCGAGTCTTGAAAATGTTGTCATTTTTCTTACAATTAAATAAATTAACTAATTAATTTTACTTTTTTAACAATGGCCAACTTCTGCCTTCTCTGACAATGTGCAATAGGTAAATTAAAGGACCACAAGTCAAGGTTCCTCGCCTCATGGGCGACCCTGCTTTTTATTTTTTATTAGGATTACAACATTTAGGCTTCTATTTCCGAAGTAAAATGTTCAATAAATGCTAATAAATACCAAACAATAGTGATGCCAGATATGGAATTTTAATAAGAAATGGATTAATTTATTGAATTCCAGACTTTTTTGGAAGAATTCACCGAAAAATTGTGATTTAAAATAGAAAATGAAGAGAATGAGTGAATACTTTTTCAATATTCAGTACTGATCTCTGAAAATTTGGGTTATTTGAAAATTTGCCCATAAATGATTTGAGCTAGAAAGTTGGAATTTACAAATGTGTGTAATAATATAAACTTGGGTGGAATACTGGTCACGAACTCCCCATATCACGATTCGATATTTTTCTAATTTTTGGAATTTTTCAACCGTATGTTATGATTTTAGAAAATGGGGATTTGGAAGTGGGGGAGAGGGAGAGGATCCAGGGAGCATAGGGTTGGTGGGATGAAGGATGATCGGAGGTAGGGAAAGGGAAGAGGATTTGGTTGGTGTGGTGAAGAGTGATCGGAAATAGGGGATGAGAAGAGGGTCCAGAAAACTAGGATAGGGTCGTTGGAGCCGTTTTTGAGAAAATAAAAAAAAAACGAAAAATCTTTCATGTAAATGTCCACTTCCGGTCTTCCGATTTCAGCCAAAAGCTTGATGTACTTCTTCTAGCTTAAGTTTCGAATTTCGTAGCTCTGAGACTTATGGTTTCGAAACGCAGGGGAAGTAAATTCTTACGTACGTAAACATCAACTTCCGGTTTTTATATTTTAGCCAAAATCTTGTTATACTTCTTGTAGCCTCTAGATAGCTTAAAGTTTCAAATTTCAAGGCTCTGCGACTTTCCGAAGACGAGATATGAAGGATTAAAATATTTATTTTACGACACTCCTAATTTACAACCCCTTCCTTTAATTCAATCGGATTAAAAATTTTACACAACTATTAACTCATGACACTTGATAAATACACTAATTTAAAAAAAAATCGTGTGTCGCGATGACTTCAAATAAATTTAAATGGGAAAGTCATGTGGTGAACACACCAGTTGATTGTTGTTAAAATACAAACATTTTAGCACCAGAACTAACTTTCTACGATCTCTTCTTCTTGTATTATCGTGGGTATCAAAATTCAGTACAGAGTCTTGCAAGACAAAAGATGATTGGAAATGACTTTTCTATACATATTAAAACATTTCTATAATCACTAATAGCTAAATAATAATAATAATAACAAATCAGCACAATAAATAAAAGAAAATTTGGAGTGACGTCCGTAGCAAGAGTTTTTTTATTCTTCTTTATATTTCAATACAGATTATTTTTTTCTATGCAATTTAATTTATATAGACTTTATGATAAAAAAATTTCTGCTGCAAGCCTTAAAAATATCAATTAAAATATATATGAAATTAGCCATGGTTGGTTTATTAAAAAAATTCTTCCAGATCGTGAATGTAACCACCAGAGCCACAATCACGTAATCTAAATTAATAGTAAATATGATACAGAATAGTAAAATCATTTTATTGTAATTCATTAAGCAAATTATAGACTATATAGATGCAAAATTTCAAACTTATCTATACTTTTTTAATTCAAATTATTGAAATTTATTTCTGTAAAGGTTATCTCAACAAAAATACTTGTGTAAAAAAAGGCCAAGTTCGATTAATAAAATCGTTTGGCAAAAAAAGTAGTGAGATCTAATGTGCTGCCAAGTTCAACATCATCAATTTATTAAATGAGTCGAGAATATATTAGTAACTTCAATTAAAACGCATGTTTTCATTTCACATGTCCCTCTATATTTTTTATTGATTTCACATTTTAGTTGAAATTATTTTCCTAAAACTTGGCTTTTACGCATTAAATTATTATTATTATTGTTTGATAGGGCCTCCACCACTCCCCTCTTATTAAGATCCCATGATATGGTAACTAGTAATTCGTGACATACATAATAATGCGTAAAAGCCAAGTTTTATGAAAATAATTTCAACTAAAAATGTGAAATCAATAAAAATATAGAGGGACATGTGAAATGAAAAACATGCGTTTTAATTGAAGTTACTAATATATTCTCGACTCATTTAATAAATTGATGATGTTGAACTTGGCAGCACATTAGATCTCACTACTTTTTTTGGCAAACTGATTTTATTAATCGAACTTGGCCTTTTTTTACACAAGTGTTTTTGTTGAGATTTCACTTCTTTTTGTAAGTTGGATTTATCCTATAAATTTAACACCTTCATTTCGGGCCCTGAAGAAGGAAAAGTTTCGATTTTTCAATTTCGTCCTTTATTAATGTGTCAAGCTTTACCAGTATGCCAAATTTCAGCATTCTAGGTTCATTGAATTTTTAGTTTATGTTAATTAAGCCTATAACTTTCATCCCTTCATTTTAGGTCCTGAAGAAGGGAAAGTTTCGATTTTTGGATTTTTCCCATTAATTGTACCTGCAAACTCTACCTGCCTGCCAAATTTCAGCATTCTAGGGTTAGCGGAAGTACTCTAGAATTTTGATGAGTGAGTCAGTCAGTGACGAAAAAGCCTATCTTTAGCTTCTTGTAACTTGGATGGTATAAACAGTAGAAATATGAAATTTTGTAATTTAGTTAAGCTTATGGACCAGTATTCTGGAAAAAATTTCAGCCATGTAGAGGTTTCCATTACGAAGTTACAGATTCGTCAAAATGGCCTGAGTTGTTTCCTGTAAAGGGTAGTCTGGCAGTGCACAACATATCCCCGCTCGAATCGAACTTGGCTGGGGCACTGCCGTGCCCCAGATAAATAGAATGTGCATGTCTCTTGGTAGATTAATAATAATAATAATATGTTTTCAAAATTATTCTTGTTTTTTATTCATTAATTATCTAACTTTTCAAAGTTGATAAAACGCATTTATTTTAATTAAAAAGACATTTACTGTTTGATTGTAATGTTGAAATTGTTCTTTGTTTTGGTGAAAACTACGCTTGCTGAATATAAATAATTAGTTAGTATATTTACTGCACTACTAAAGTGGAAGAAAGTGCTAACAACCTTGTGCTTGTTGCATTTGATCACCCGAGCAGCTAATGCCGCTTTCAATTCTTGGATTGGTGATCATCTCCGTATAAACTATTCTGTTTTTCACCAAGTTCAGTTGCTATTTAACTGTTTTCCAATCTCAGGCTTGTTTTTCTTTTAATCATACAGAAGAATTTTTTGAAGATCTAAATAGAGATTAAGAAACTTACAAGCCTTCCTCGAATAAAAATACAACTGCAAGATTTCTTAATTATTCTCCGTATCAAATACTATAAATCTGGCTTGATTTGTGGACACTTTATGACTTTCATCTACCCTTACTTAAAAACAAAATGAAATCATTTAAAGTAACATTATATCTATTTTTCAAAGATAATTTTGAATCAAAAGCATAATTTAAAAACACGGTCCTAAAGACATTCGAGTGCATTCAAAGATTTTAAAATAATTTTAAGTAAACTTAAATGGGAGCCGGGTTAGCCGACGAGTTAGTGTACCAGCCTGCTAATCAAGTGGACCCGGGTTCGAATCCAACTCGAAGCAACCGGCTAAAAATCTGATCCCTGCATAGAAGTCTTAATATAATATCAGTATTGTAAATTGGCTGATGGCTAGAAAGGCTGAAAAACCAAAAAAAAAAAATAAAAAAAGAAAAGTAAACTTAAATCCTCTTATAGACATACGATTTAAACAAAGATCATGTAATTTATTATACATACAGAAAATTAAAAAAATGGCTAAAATAAAGGTGAAAAAGGCTGAAATATAGGCTATTAATACTGAAAAGAATGTGAAACCTTGCTATCGAATTTTAAATTTTAAATTTCATTTTCTTCGGATTATATTTGAAAAAATTTTGTTCTTGTAGTCCGGTCTTGAAGGTTTGAAGTTTGTAGAATTCAGAAAAGCAAGAATGAAATACCATAGAGGTAAAAAAAACACTTGTAGACAATTTCAGAGATTTGAAAAAATTTTGACCACTATCTGTGCCAGAAAATAGAAACTTATAGCCATTTATTAATATTCATGCTAAATTTTAGCTCTTTATACTATCAGATAGCTTAGCATGGCCCCCACATGAAATTCCGAACGCGGGACCCGAAATCTGAAGCGGGCCCCTTATTATGGAATAAGGATGTGTATTTTTATGAAGTGGAAAAAGTTGGTCAACCTACGCATTTTTTTCTAACATACCTCCTTAAAAATTGTCACGTCCAGGTCACGGGCCCGGGACACACAGGTGCAATTGGACCCCTCCTTGCGGGGCTATATAGTTTAGTATAACAATTCCATTTTTATTTCTGATCTGCATTATTAAACCGAGAATTCTGAAGCCAGTAGCTCCAAAATCTAATCAGTTTTTTTTTCTAAATACAAACCTTTTGCACTATAACGCATTTTCTACGACCTTGCGAATACGCGAGTATCATATTGAAGAAATTTATTACTTTTTATTCTGCACCACAGCCAAGGTTTTTGATAATAAGCCCTCTTTAGTTTTCTTACTAATTACTAGCTGTATAAATTCTTGAATTTCCATAGAATTAATAAAAAATAAAAAATTTTCAATTTGTGTTTTCAAATAACTATTCACTTACGTATATGGCGGTGTAACGAGAATTAATTTAGAAAGTTGAACAAATGGACCGCTAACAATAAGATGAAGAAACGCATGAAAAATGCTCGAGTGAATTGATGAAGAAATATTAAATATTAAGTGTCATCTCTGAGAAAGTATTAATTTTATTATAAAAATTGATTGGCTTTTTATTGATTATTTCCTGAAAGAAAAACGATTTTCTAATTTGAACTAGTTTAAGTTTACTCAAAAGTATTTTTAACAAGCGGAAACATCTAGTAATGATTAGAGGGGCATGGAAAACAAATGATTATTTACACATTAAATCTGAAAATTAATCCTTTGTCAATTTCAAACAATCTTGAGTTAAGCTTTTATAAATCTATCTACTGCATTGCGAAAAATTCAATTAATTGAACTCAAGCGAAGAATCACGGAAAAACTTTCATAATCAATTTAATAATTTGTTTGATTTTTATCTTTTTCGAATGGAGATATTTGTTGGTCTCGGCCTTTTATCAAAAACAATTAGTTAAAGTAGATTTAGTTAGTTTCATTTGGATTATTTTTGGGTTTTCTTTAAAATTCATTATTATTATTATTATTTTTTTTTAATTTTTTTATTTTTTTTAATCTATGAGAATAAAATTTCATCGACATAAGAAATAGTATGAAGATTTTAGATTTTTAGAAAATTATTTTGTCTACCCTCTTCTCCCTATAAAATATTTGAATCATCAAAAAAAAAATTTCTAAACTCTTTTGAGTAAGGAAATAATATTTGTTTTGAAAATTTCAAATTTTTAAATCTTTTATTCTTCAAGATATAAATTTTTTGGTCAATCTCCCAAAAATCAAATTGAAAATAATTATGATAGAGAAGGCCAGGCCTAGAGAAAACCCTTGGAAATTAATTTCTCTTTAACTTCTTTTTAATGTACGAAAAGGTATAATGGCTAAAAGTAAAAATTGATTCTTGTCTTATACCAAAAGATTCAAGCCATACATTTTCACAGGTAAGAGATATTTGTGTAGCTTGGCTTGAAGCCTTTACGACCATAATAGTGATATATTTTTCTTAATTTAGTATCTATCGAAATAGTAAATTTTGAATTTATTATTCCTCTGGAGGCTATTTTCTTAAGAAATATATACATACCAGTGGGGGTGTCCAAAAAAATACCCTTCATTTTTTATTTTAATCTTGGCTTTTGTTGTGAATTTCATCGAATACGCCATCATTTTTGTTATTTTTCAAATTTACCATTAGATTTTTTAAAATATATTTTTGGACTGATTTGTGTGAGTAAGGATAGGAGTCAAAAATTAAATCTTGTGACTTAAACTGCACAGTCTATGAGATGGAAATCGACCATCTCCACAATGAATCAGCCTGTCCTATAAGAAAATATTAAATTTCTCCTAATTCTATTGCTATAAAAGCAAGCTATGACTTCTCTATAGCACTCTAAGTTATTTCCGATCTTATATATTGAGAGTTCTTAAAAATGGATTAGTATAAAAATTCTCAATTCATCTTTATTTATTCTTTTTTTTTATTAAGTCTATTTTAATAGTTCCTCAGCGGGAACAATTTTTATTCGACTCAAACTCGTCTGGACTTGTCATTGACATGCTTGAACTGGAAGATATACCAGGCAGGGACTTCAAACCTTCTATCTCCGCACTCTTTTCTCAAAAATCATTAATTTTAATTTCCCCTTGAAACTATGCAACAATATTATTTCATTTCGAGAACCAATTACTTTTCAAAACAAAAAATGTTTTTTTATAGAGTTATTTGAAATAACGAATAATAATTTGAAAATTTAAAGATCCTCCTGTTTGAAGTCGACCTTATATAAACTATACATTAGAGTGGTTTTAGCGTATATGGGGAGTCCACAGCACCGCACGCCACTGATACATATAGGTACGTATTATATTGAAAATATTTTGTTTTGCCGAAAGTAGCAGAGTTGTTGATTCACAAAGAGAAATCATCCTTAACCCAAGTTTCAGCTTTCTAGGTAAAACTTTTTAAATCACATTAAAATGTGCAATCTAAAAATCTTGGTGATTTCAGCCGAAATTTTTCTTTCAATAAAGAACTCAACCACCAAATCATCAAATCTATAAATTATCAGATTATCACTTCTCAAAAATTTGTACAGAGAGTTTTGAAATTTTTTCACCTTTTTCTTTAATTTCTGGAGTTATTTTTTCTTCTTATTCACTTCATGATTTAGTCTTATCTACCCTATTCCGCCTTTAAAATAATTTTTCTACCATCATCTTCTTAGTCCTTCCACAGGCCTTATTCCCTTTGTAATGTATAGTAACATAAAGCCTCTTACTTTTAATCTCATGTTCTATAATTCTTATGGTCTATATCATTTGGTTTGAGTCATGACTAGTTCAGCTTTAATCTTCCTGCTCCCTATTTTTAAAATAAACGAGACTTGAGCAGCCCTTTCTTTGTCCTTCGCAGAAATTTTATTCATGAGAGTTTTTATATTAAATTTTTGTTTTTTTATTCAAGATCAATGTCTTTTCCCGTTACCTAAAGTATAGTTTTAATCCAATGATTGATTAATATATTTTAATGTATTTATAACGAAACTATAGTTTCGAGGGCTTTGTCTCCTTCGTAAGTCTATTGAATGTGTAATTTTCACACATCAATTCCTGTGAATCAATTGTAATAAACTGACGAATGGGGCAAAGATTTCGAATCTAGTCTCGTTAAAAATAAATTGAAAAATTTATTTTTCCAGCAGAAGACACACTCCTCTTTAATTGACTCCTTTAATTTATAAAAATTCTGCTACTCTCGGCAAAATAAACTTTAAATTTAATGATTGATATCTTAATTAGATTATAATTTATTTTAATTATTTTTATACATTTTTCAAACCAATTGAAGCAAAATCTACTAATATCATTACAAAAAATTAATCCTAGAGACATTTTAAATAAAAAATTTCAATGTCAGTAAAAAGTTAGGAAAGATAAATATTTACATAGGAGAAGAAGCAATTAAATTATTTTGCCCGAGGGTTCGTAATACTAAATTCTTTGTGAGATGCTAAATTTTGACCTCTGTAGAAATGATATAATCATGTGGAGAAGATAGTTATTTTCATTTCGCAATAAAAGTAATTTTTTAACTTTTTGACCTCCGTGAATCGCACCATTCATCCTTGGGCCATTTAAGTCAAGAAAAATATCATAACCAAAATTTTGTTTAATAAATCAAAAGCTAAATTTTCCATAAGTTTTGTTTGTTATCTAAACACTAAAATACTCTTTAATATATATATTGGAGTATTAATAAGTTTAATCAAATTACAATTCAAGAAGATATCAAAAAGTGATTTTTATACCCGGAATTTGAATAAATTTTACTTCTATTCCAATCAGAAATTGTGAGAGATCGAGATTCTTTTAAATATAAATTGAAGCAAAAAGTGAAACTTTCTCTGTAAATTGTAACGAATTTCTTAGTTATTTGAAAAAAAAAATTGTCAGTAAAAGGCTTAATCTAGAAAGTTTTGCAGCGCACATGAACGGGTTCATCAAGAGGCGGCAAAAGGACTTGAGGCCCTAAGACAAAAAGAATAAATAGAGAACCACACAGAGCCTATGTAAAACTTTACTTACATAGACAAACTAATTATATTTTACGGTTTTTAAATTATAAACACTATAAAATAGTATATAGGCAGTGGTGTGCAGTCATTGGGATGCAAATTAACAAGTACCTATAAATTTATATAATTTTATTTTGTATTGTTAGAGTTCGTGGCTGTGATGGAACTGTACTAGATGAGGAGGTATCAGCCAAAGATGGATTAACTGGGTTCAATAAAACACCTTTAATAAGACGTTTTCGGCCTGAATTTTATTTGGCCATCTTCAGTCAATTAGGAGTTATACACAAAATGACGTACACATATGTGATCGAACCAAGCCTTGTCAAAAAAAAAAAAAAAAAAAAAAAAAAAAAAATTCCTCTTTTAGCTTCATGTGAATTTATAACGTGCCTGGACCCAAAAGTTTCATCCAATCCATCTTTGCTCCTTCATCTAGTACAATTTTATTTATTTTTAGAGACTATAGTTTCGAGAACCTAGCCTTCAATTAATATTTACATTTTTCACTTTATAAATAGTTTTAAAAAATGTAGAAAATAATTAAAATAAATTAAACTATTTCAAATCAGGATCGGGCGCATCCCTAAAATCTCAGAACGTCAAGAGTATCTTCATACGGTGTCATATAAATGAATCTCGTTTAGCTTAATTTCGCTCAGCTTTAATTTAAAATTTATGGAACATCTTTAACGTTAGATTATGAATAGAATTTTCCAGATTTCACATTTGAATCATTTTCGTTTTCTTATGGAAAATATTTTGATTTTATGAGATTAAAAGAAAATTAGTTTACACCTATTCGACGTCTAACTTTCATTGAAAATCTATGAATTGAATAAAAAAATTAATTGTGAATGATAAATTAAGAGATGTTTTGTCAGAAGTATTTGATTGCACTTAATCGCTTTTTAAATTAATACTTTGTCTTACCTTATTATACAATTATTTTACAGACAAACTGACCCGAAGGCTTATCTAGAGAGAGCACATGGTGGGGGAAGAAATCACCAGACACAGTGATCTTCAAACCCGCCGGGGCACGCCCGCTGTTTGCCAGTAGCAGCATCACTCGAGCCATATTTAATAGCCACACCTTGATCCTGTGAGCCTCTGGTATTTGAGCAACTGAATTGTCATATCAGTTAAGGATATGACTACCCCCACGACCGGACGGCGCGTCTCTGCCTAGTGTCTATTTGTACACTCAACATCAATAAAAATTTTATATTAAAAAGACCATAAAATCATTTTTTTTAATACATTTTATTATGTGAACGACAATTTTTTTTATAATTAGGTAGGCAAAATATTAATAAAAACAAAGAAGCCAAGTCCAAGCCCTACTCGGAAACACATAGGTATCGCAATTTTTTCCACATTGCATCCAAACTTATTATTTAATAGCGGCCAAAAAAATATTTATTGAAAGTACTCAGACAGAGCAACTAAGATAGAAAGGAGGATTATCTTTACTTGCCCCTGGAAGTAGTCAAAATGAAGATAGACTGGCTCTGGCTCTGTCTTCTTAATATGAACTGAAAAATCTAATGTTAAATTTTGAAAATTATATTAAGCGGTTATCGATGTAATTTTGCAAAGGAATGAAATTAACAATTTTCAAAAATGAAGGATCCTTTTTCTGACAGCAATCCCCCCAGCTGAAAAGTCACCGCCCGCCCCTGGTATATAGCTAATTTATAATTATGCTGTATGGGCACTAAATTTAGTGCACACGGGTGGCTTATAACTTGGCACAGCCCTGCTGGAAAGATGAAACTTTGTAGAAATGAACAGTTTATTAATACGAAAACGTGTGCCAAATTTTAATTTATTAGTTGCATCTGTTCAATAATACCTACAAAACCAATCATTCGATTTTTTCCTTATTTTCTGGATTTTAAATCAAGTTCTCGAAATCCAAAATCTGATCTGTTCTTTATTTTGGCAAATATAAATATTTTGACACCACAGAGCTGAACTTCATACTAAAAACTTCCGTTCTTGAGTTCCGTGGGTGTCGAAATCTAAACACTTAAAACATAAAAAAAATCATGGTTGAATATAATTTTCCTCCACGGTTCATAGTAAACTAGTAACAACACTAGTAAAAAATTCGAGTTAATTAAATTCTAGTCTGCTCGGTAGCAAAGCGATATTTAATAATAATATTTTGTTGGCTTACCAGTGAATATCCTAACAGCGAATTGCGTGTTTGTGGTTTCTAGCTTGAATAAAGAATTATTATGAAAAAAGAAAAATGAATACTTATAGATATTCAAATGCTAAAATGATATTCTTGAATAGTTTGACGGAAAGCCGACTATTGAATTTAATATAAATTATAATATTTCATTTAAATTATTTCGTCGCCTTAGGACCGGTTGTATGTCGCAAGCAGCTGCTGAAAGTGCCTGTCATCTGATTGGCCATCCCAGTGGCTCCATTTACCATCTACCGTTTGTTAGTGGTAAAAAGCATTTACTTTGCGAAATACAACCGGCCCTTAGTGTGTAAACCTGCTAAATCCATTTTTGAAAATAGTTTCTTTTCATAACAACAATATTAAATTTAGTTTGTTTTTCTCTGCCCTGTAAAATTTTCTTGTTTTAAGTTAGCAGGTTTACACTCTAAGGCGACGATTTACAGCCTTATCAGAGGTTTCTGGGTGATAATGTGCTTTCACTTCTCCATATTATTTCATTTTTTTAATTGTTTTTTTACTTAACCGGGCTATACCTTAAAAACTAATAGCAATTTCAATGTTTTTTCCTCTACGTTTCAGACATCTTTAAGTACTCTGAACAAATATAATTATATATATTAGGTGGTCTTATTTCAATGATTTTTGAAATTTGTGTTACACGCCCCTGATGCCTTTAAAATATATTTAAAAAAATTGTAAGATATGAGTTGTAGCTTTAGCATTAACATATGTTAATGCTAAAATTACCACTAATGTACCACAAAGACTTTAAGTTTTAAATAGAAATTACCTACATGTAATTTTTTTAAACACTTTTTTCATAACTCCAATAAAAATTGATGAAATAATTTGAAATTTGGTACAGTTGTTGCTCAAACTGGTAAGAAAAAACCCTGAAAATTGCGAATTTTTATATTCATTATTTTTTTTTATATATCAGGCCAAGAAATATAACTCAATTTTTTCTTCGTAAATTATTTTCGTAATATTACTCTAAATTTTTAAAATATCAACTCAATTTTTTATACAAGTTCTTCTTTCTTCAAGTGCCATATCAGGTCTCCCTGACGTTTCTGTACCTCTCCACATACATAGCTGTGCTGAGTGTGTTTAGGTGTTTTACACAGATATACGGGACCTACTTTTAACGCAGGTTCCGAACGGAAAGCATGGAGAGGTTGACTAGGCAATTATACTATTAGTAGTTTGCCATTGCTTTCCAAAAGGAGGCAACTGCAAATATCTGCTGAGACTCAGTCTTGAACCAGCATACTTTAGGACAGCGGCCCGACACTCTGACCACTGACCCACAGTCGCCTCTACAAGTTCTATCAAAAAATATTCTTTTTCAATATGATTCATTAATAAAAAAATATTTATTTATTTTTTCTTAATGTATAAAATCATTATAATAAGGACCACCCTAATATAAATATGCGAGAATTTAATACTAGGATCTCGTAACAGAGTGCTTTATTTAAATGATTATTTGAAAAACCTTCGGTTAGAAAACTAAAATGTATCTCGATAAGAGCGAAACTCCATGAAAGAGAAGACCCACTTAGTGGATTTTAATGGATCCTTTTGAAAAGTAAGAGTGGAACAAGTTCTTGAACGAGGCCCGGAGATCACCGACAGGTTTTTCAATTAACTTATCGAAAAAAAGGGAATAAATTCCAAATGCTAATTGCGGCATGTGTCTCTCCGATCACGTGTCTGAATCTCACGTGTAGATTCCGCTGGGAGTGTGACTCGCACGTGCGAATACTTTTAACGGTCCTCAAGGGCTCCTAACTGCAAGCAAGCTGACCATGAAAAGCATTACTTGCTCTAATCTCCCCTCTGACCCCTCAGTGACAATCTCTTTTTGTGAATGTCGCGCTCTAGAAATATAAATCGACTTTTTGTTTTTGAAAAATTAAATTTTTAATCAATAAAACCGACTTCAAAAAAAAAAAAAAAAAACTAACTGGAACAAATAAAATAATAAGAACTCAAAATAAAATAAAATACACTAAAAGGTATAAAATAATTATCTAATTTAGTTACAACTAAACGACAAAATATTAACATGAATTCACTTTTTGAAGTCGGTGCCAAACATACATTTTATGAATCGAACGGAGCTTATTTAGTACGTTTGGCGGGCACGCTCGCTTATATAGTTTGTTTAGCACTTACTTCAAAAAGTGATTTCATGTTAATATTTCGTCGTTTAGTTGTAACTAAATCAGATAATTTTATAAGTTTTAGTGCATTTTATTTGATTTTTGAGTTCTTATTATTTTATTTGTTGCATTTAATTTTTTTGAAGTCGTTTTTTTTTTTTTATAAAAATTATTATTATCTATTGTTCTCTTTTTAGTGATGTTATTAATAGTGACTTAATATAATACCTTGTATGCATCTCGTAAGAGAAAGTGTCGGGCGAATGAATCAGAAAATGATAATAAAATTCAATTCATAAATATAGAAATTGATAGAGTTTTTCTTTAGGAGACGGACTGGTATAAATATACAATTGGATGATGATGAAGGCAGTCCAAGGTGGTTGTAAAAAAAGACTATATCAGTTTTATTATTTTACATTTATTCGATAACCGAAGCTCCTCGGAGATTTTCTCTCCTTCTTCAGGGTAACGAAAAGTCAATTGAAAGTACTATCAATTCACTTTTCGTTACCCTGAAGAAGGAGAGTAAATCTCCGAAACGTCGGTTATCGAATAAATGTAAAATAATAAAACTGATATAGTCTTATTTTTTTACAACCACCTTGGACTGCCTTCATCAACATCCAATTGTATAAATATAGAAATTCTCTCGAAATGTTTTAAAAAAATTTTATAAAAGATTTTATTTATTATTTTTCATTAAATTGAAGGGTTGGTTTTGTCACAAATATAATAAAACAATAATTTTAATAACTATTAGAATTATTTAATTGATAACTATACAGTTTCGGTCACCACTGGTCGACCATCCTCAGTAGTTCTAAAAATTGAAATGAAACATTTATTTACATTTTTTCTTTTTATAGAGAATTATATAATACAATTTTTATTTTTTTTATTTTTACAATAATTTGAAATCATACATACATCTCGTTCAAGAACCGGAATTTGTCATTTCACATGAAACATTCATTCTTAAATCTTCAATATAGATACATCACATATTTCATTACAATCACACACATACATATATATAGCAACAATTTATAAAAACGTTTATCACTGAACTAGAAACTATTTTGAATTAATGATTTATATTAAATATTATTTTCAATTTTATTTTTTTCTAATTCTGATAAGTTGATCAAATAATCATTTATTTATTATAATTTCGATTATTTGCTCATAAGAATTGGAGATTTGCTTTATTTCATCATTGCTCATATGATCAGAACTTGACCAAATTAATATGGGACCACCCCTAAGGTGCCCCATTCCAATAAAAAAAGAATCATCGCAATCAGTCCGCGTAGCAAAAAGTTCTTGCGGAACATACATAAAATAAATAAATAAATAAATTGTTAAGTGTCTTGACTATCTTGGAGCTATACTGATCCAAACGCAGAAAGAATGATTAAAATCGGTTCATAAACAAAGAAGTTATGCCTGAACAAACATATAAAAAAGGTCCAATCCCAATTAAATTTATATTTTTACCAATTGGAAACTAGACTGAACCCAATGCAAAAAAATCATCAAAATCGGTTCATAATTGGCGAAGATATTAGATAACATAGAGACAGAAAAAAATCAGTCGAATTGAGAACCTCCTCCTTTTTTGAAGTCGGTTAATAAATCATTTGAATTCATGCAGGAAGGAAATTCTCACCTCTCCCTTTTTTTTAATTTCTACCATATGGATGGCGTGATTTGTATTGATTCTATTTGAATCTTTCAAAAGGCTCATTTTTAATTTCAATTAATTATGAAACTTCCCGAGACGCCGCGCCGCACAGTTACGGAACCTCTTCGTTATACGACAGACAGAAAATAATAATCTTTGAAAATGATTGTTTTTCCATGTTTCAGACATTGCTAAAGACAAATATACAAAAATAATTGTAATAATAATAATAATTTTGAAGAAGTGAAGTGAAAATAATACTGAGGAGCATACCGAGTAATAACATTTTTAGTATTTAGAGAGAAAGTAGGTGATATTAAATTATTTCCAAAACTTACCCTTAATATTGTAGATCATCTGCACAGCTCTGGTCATCTGCTACTGATCACGATTCCGCTGTTTTTGACTTGGAGAGAAGCTGAAAATAAAAATGAAAAATATTATAATTCGTTTACAATAAGTCGTTTTGGTTGTTAACCTATGGGTCGCGTTTGGGTCGCGCAGGGACGTTAACCAAATATTTCACTATATTTATTTTCAATAAGTTTAAAAATATATTTTAATTTATTCAATGCTTTTAAAAGGAAAAATAATAAAAACACTTACTATAAGTACCTACTTTTTTATTATTTTCCTTGGATCGAAAAGTACATTTGTTTTATGAAATTTTTCTTTAATCATTGCAAAATTGAAGACAATTTCATAGGAATGATCTAAAAAAGGCATTGATAAAATTTTGGCTTTTTTTGGATCGCGACATGAACATATATTATTTCTCAAATTTGGGTCGTAGCTTAAAAAGGTTAAGACTGGTTTACAATACGAGTTATTACAATGTTAATTCTAGTTAAGTGTTTGAAAAAGTACTAGAAATCGAAATATATTAATATTGTAATAATTTATTTTTTTAACTGTGATATAAATATATAAATAAAGAATAGATAGAATAAAGAAAATTCAAAAAATAATGGAAAAAAATTTCACCTGGAAGACGCGAGGTGCGTGGAGAATCACTGGAGAGTCCACAACGGCGCGAGTTCTTGCTGGATAAGCATTGATTTTGGCCTGGCGAGGTTCACAATTCAAGTCGCATGGGGTCATGGTGGGGAATGAACTTTGGACCTGCAATAGAGAGTACTAGTTATTCTACAAGGACCTCATAGCTAAAAGGGAAATCCTACAAGTATCGAATTTTAAGATTTCTTCCAATTCGAGCAAACAGGTCGTAGCTTGTTTACGAACAAGTCTTAGCTTGAATGTCGAACCTCAATATCATGGGATTCCAAACTTTTCCGAGTCGCGGTGCTTTTTTTCAATTAAAATTTTTCCATGGCGCTCTATTATATATTATTTATTTTGGCCGCGCAAGAAGGGGCCCTCCTCTTACAACAGATGAGAAGTTTACAAAATTGGGTCTGTACAATTGGTGGTAATATTTACATTTTCTTTTTCTCCCTCTCTATTTAAAGTAGTAGCATTGTTAAAAATTTTATATATATCAAGTAAAAGTACAAATTATTTCAAAACAAATACTGTATTTGGTCTCTGTAAATACTCTTGTATTAGAATCAATAAAAATATTTGAGAATTAATAGTTTATTTTTATATGAGAATCAAAAATTCAGACCACAGGGGGACCCTTTGATGTAATACATTTCAGATTTTTTCGAGGGAGTCAAGGTTAAATTTTTTCTCTTTATATGAAAACAAATACGGTATTTGCTTCTGTCTAAATACTCTTGTATTAGAATCGATAAAAATATTTTGGGAATTAATAGTTTATTACTTTACCATACAGGGTATGGTAAAGTATTGTAATCGTGCATGAAAAAAGTGTTTTTTGCTTCTTTTTTTTCGAAATATCTCAAAAAAACTGCTGATACTATTTTGATTAAAAAAAAAACTATGGCACTTCGGTCTACAAAAATGCTCTAATAAGGGAACATCGAAAAAATTATATTTTTCGAGATAATAACTGTTTTGTCAAAATGTCTGTTAGTTAGTCTGTTAGTCTGTGCGTTACCAAATTTTGTGGACGAGCTAGCTCAAAAACTAGTGTAAACTTGAGATGTGTCGTTCTAGGCTAGGAACAGCCAGATGTAACTTCAAATAATAAATAATTAATGTTTAAGTAATAATATTTTGAAAATCGATGCATATATCATTAAAAAATTGGAGAAAAATGTGAAAACTTTTTCAAGATTCGGTAAGGGTTTTTGCACCTATATATGAGAGTCTCTTTAGATTTCAATAAATTCCATAATGTTTTCCGCATTTTTGAACCGAAATTTCTAAAGCTAGAGAACTAAAAATCTAATCAGTTTTCCACGTTAAGACATTAGCACAAGGACGAACTTCCCGCTTTGAGTTTTTATGGGTATCGGAATCCAGCAGACACATAAAAATACATCGGTAGTAATTACTTTTCAAGTTTTGGTGATATTTTCTGTCCCGAGCCTTTAAAAAGAGATCCGTAAGTAGTTAGTCCATTTTTCTCTATACACACTAGGGGTTTTAATGATATTATAGCATAGAATCGCAACATTTTCAAATTTTCTCGATGTACGCCTAAGAGGTAGGCATAGCAGCCATCATATAGAATTCACTTGAATTTGTTTTTCTTTTGCTCTATATGTTTTAATAATGACTGAATGACAAATGTAGGTACGGGATTTCACAAAATAATGTTTACTAATTTCATTATCATCGATGTTTTTATTCTTTGTTTCAATTTAACGACGTATAACAAAATATAGTAGCCGAATAGATCGAAATTCTTAAAATTTCAAATTTTCAAATGAGATGAGCCACCTCAAAGGGTTGTCCGATCGATCTCAAATTTTGTATGAATTATTATCTTACCCAACCTCATAATTTGAGAGGGTGTCCTGAAAAAATTTTCGTGGTCGTAAAATAAGGATCACCCTAATACTAGTACATGTTTCATTTTACTATTCATGCTCAAAGAGGAATTCGATTTATTTCTGAAAATATCTTTCGAAAAAGTATCACTTAAGGAAATTTTGTTGAAATTTTCTGCAATAATTAAAAAAAAACGTCAAAAGTATTAAAATCTATAATTTTCTTAGTATATAATTCAATTTTATATTCCAGTTAATATAGATAAAATTAGGTATGATAGTAAACTGGGAATATTTGTAATAGTATATACATCAAAATATTTAAATCACATCTTGTCTATATCTAATTTTATCAAATTGAGAGAAGTGAGTTAAGAATTCCTCGATAATCATGATTAAGTGGAAAATGGAGATGAGACATCTCCCTTCTCTACGAGTATTAGGTATAACATGAATGTGAATTGTATCAATCTTTAAAAGAATTACGAACGTGAATTATCTTGGCATTAAAAAACAAAACAAAAATTCACGCCAAAAAATATTTCCCTTACGTTTAAAATATTTGTATAAATCAGTCGACAGAATCTTAAATATTCTGTTTTTTGTTTCACCAAATAATACCAGTCAAAAATAAAATTCGAAACCTTGAACTTTTCACTGATCCTTTGATAATGAATATAGAGCTTGTTTATCGTCACATATTTCTTTCTTTTGTTCCCGACTGGTTATACGCAGATGTGAATGTTCGGAGGCATTGAAATGATAATCAGAAATTAGGTTCAATTTTTATATAAACTTTAAAAATTACAATTTTCAAATTTGATCAAGTACACACATACGATTTTCAAAGATTTGCAAATTCAAGCCAATCTGCAAAGTCCTAAGTCAAATTTTAACTCTTAGCGTATTCTCGACTTTGACCAAAAGATAAAATAACATAAAATTTCTCCTTTCGATATTTTTACTTTATCCAATGCGAAGCATGGGGTAAAGTTTGTAATCGGTCTCGCGGCAAGCGCGACTTTAAAGGGTCCTCATATAAAGACTACGGAACCCATGGTCTCAATTAAAGTCACAAATTGTAGTATTCAATTAGCTTGAATTTTAGCACTTGACGGTTTAGTCAAAAATTACATGGGGTCTCGTCCAGAGGCCAAAAAGTGCGATTTTTTCAGGAAGTGTGTGCAGATGGATGGATGTAATCGTTTTTTCCATCCACGATTTTTTCCACACTGTTGCACCGATTGAAATGAAATTGAAAACCTACAATTATTTTAACAAATTGAAGCGCTGATTAGTTTTTGGTACATATCGGCCCTCAAACATTAGTACTTTATTCTAGTACTTTTTTAGTTTTTTCTAAATATCTTGAAAATGATTTAACCAATTTTGATGAAATTTAATTTTCTAATTAAGGACCTTGGGGACCACAGAAAAGATTAAATAAAGTTTTTAGTAAAATTATATTTTAAAGTACTTTACTCTAAAGTAAGATAGTACTTTTTTAAATTCTTTATTATTTTATTTTAAACATGGACCGCAAATAGCCAGTGATACAGTGAAAGATAAGAGTAAATAAATATTATATTTAATATTGATATAAATATGTTAGTTCGTGATACTAAGTCACTTAATTCTACATGTGAAATTAAGTGACCTAGTATCCTTAACTCATAGGTAAATCAATATTAAATATAATATTTATTTACTCTTATCTTTATTAAAAGATGTTTCACCTTGCACCAACACCACAATCTCTACTAATTAGTGATACAGTATCTGATTAATAATAAAGGAATGAACATATTGATATTTCAAATGACTTTGGATAAAGTTTAGCAATGATCCATTGGAGTTTATTTCATTTGAATATAATATGGTAGATATTCATGAAAAATATAATTTCATGGGAAAAAATTAGTTTAGCGAATTCAAACAAAGCTATAAAAGAATTGTGAAAATTATTTTACCACATAATAAAATTCAATTTTTCTTCAAGGATTTGATATTTTCCAAATTCTTCTTCTTCTTCTTCTATTTTTAAACCCGATAGGCTTGTTTCTTCCAGAACGTCATACCATCTCTTCTTAGGACGACTCCTACTTCTTATTCCAACCGGCTTGTTTGTCAATCACTTTCTTTACCAGTCGGTCTTCTGGCATTCTTCTCACATGCGCATACCATTCCGCTCTTCTTCTTTTAACCCATTCGCCCACCTTTTGTATTCCACATTTTCTCTAATATCTTCACTCTTCATCCGGATTCGAGCCTGGTCACGTTCATTACGATCCTTCTCGTAATGTCTTCATTTCAGTCGTTTCCGCAATAATTGGAGAAGTTTTTGCAGCATCGGGTCTTGTCTCTGCTGCGTAAGTTAACATTGGACGTACTACGGTTTTGTAGACCCGTACCTTGGCCTCCGTTCTTAGAAATATTGATTTGACCAGATTGCATTGTTAAGGCAACCCGATATTTTTGAGGCTCTCTATTGCCTGATGTCTTACCTCTGTTTCTAGGTCTTGATGAGAGGTCATTTGGATGCCAAGGTATGTGAAGGACATGACTTGTTCGACAATGGTATCGTACAGTTGTAGCTTAGCATCAGAGTGGTGATTTAGAGATTGTCAGTGTTTTGGTCTTCTGGTTGACAGAGTGAGACCGAATTTATGCGCAACACAGCTAAATTTACACAGGAGGCGCTGGAGGGAATCTTCATCTTCTGCAACGAGTGCTGCAACGTTCTGCGTAGCAAACGACGTTATATTCTCGCCCCCCAAGGAATATCCTTTTAGATTTTTGATTTCGCCAATAATTTCATCCAGAACGACATTAAAAAAGCAGCGGACTAAGGAGTCTCCTGCTCTAATACCTTGATTCACTGGGATGCTTCCGGACAGTCTTCCTTCGATTTTTATTCTGGCGGTGTTGTTCGAGTAAATGTCCTGTATCAGGCTTATGAGATTATCTGGGATTTTAAACTTGTCCAAGATTCTTATGACGTGCTTAAGTTGACTTTATCGAACGCTTTTTCTATATCGATAAAACAGAAAAAACGCCGGTTTGTTAAATTCGTAGGCCTTTTCGCAAAGCTGTCTAATGGCGAATATAGCGTCGACACAGGATCGACCTTTCCTGGAAGCCTTGTTGCTCGTCAGTGCAAGTTTATTAGTTGTGAAAGTTTATTACTTATTATTTTTGTGGTGAGCTTAAGGTGAGATTTTCCAAATTGTAAAAAATTATTATTAATTCAAGAAATAAAATCTAAAAAAAAGTTTTTCAAATTCGACAAATACTAAAAAATTAAAATCTTAAGATTTGGTAAATTGGCCCATTTCGTTTTGATATGCATAATAAGCTTAAAAGAGATGCTCAAAACTTTAATTATACATTTAAATAAGAGGACTTGTATGAAAAACTTGTTTTCATTTTAGGCTAAATTTTTTAATTTCCTTTCTAGAAGAATAGAGTAAAAAAATTTCTGTGCTTATATCATATATTGCGATTCAGAGAGAGGTTTTTGTCTCGAGGGTGTGAGCTGACTGCCCGGATAGCGTGTTAGTTCTCAGGTTCGACTTCTGGGGGATGAATCGCCTCTGATATCGCAATTTAATAATATTTCTACTAAAATCTTAGAATTTGTCCGAAAAAGATTGATTGAATTCTCTCTCTTTTATAATAAGCTTAGCTATTTTTAACTTTATCGCCCAATTAATTTTGCACGCTCGCAACAGTGATTTTCCAAATCTTCCAATTTCATCTTTTAACATTAAAAATTCAGTATTCCAAATTAATTAATGATTTTATCTTTTCTTCTGGTAGTTTTAGATATAATGACAGGGTGGATACGATCATGAACTCGCAAATCAACAATAGACACAAATCTTACAGAAAATAAATGAAATTTCAAAATTTAATAGATAATAATTAGATGTCATATTTTGATATTAAACTTCCGATAGGCGCGCGTATCTATCAAATACAATACGCAAATAATTTTTTTCTTTCCTTATCTTTAAACTTCGTTGTTCTAGGAAGTCGCCCTCTTTTCTACCCTTTTTTCTCGAGCCCGCCATACCTTAGTATTAGCCGCAACTTTCTACGGTGGACATAAGAACAAGAAACACGTGTTTTGTACTCCAAAAATACGCGCGCCCATCCATGAAAGTTTTTTAAGGGCCGGTTGTATGTCGCAAAAACATTTTTACTACAACACAGGGTAGATGGTAAATGGAGGGACTGTCAGTGCCTGTCATCTGATTGGCCATCCCAATTCCTCCATTTACCATCTACCCTGTGTTAGTGGTAAAAAGCATTTACTTTGCGACATACAACCGGCCCTTAATCTTTTAATTTATATGATTTGTTGTCAGATTTGTAATTCATTCGAAATTTAAACAACAATGTAAATTTACACTTGATTAGAACGAATACTGAAATTACTTAAATAGAATTGTATGTGCAAAGATTGTATTTCATCTTCAGAATAATTTTAAAATTTTTACACAAGTTTATTTTTTTTATTTTTATAAATTTTGAAATACATTTTTTTTAAATAATCGTTTGGCTTTTTTGAATAACCATATCAAACATTACTTTTTCTTACAATAATTTGATGTTTAAAAAGGTAAAATTGCTTGTTGATAGGATGACGTATCTGCGAGATACGCGGAACCGTCTTTGGTAGTCTAGAAGGCGCGCCTATCCGAAGGTTAAACAAATATGTTTCGGTTTTTCGAACTAAAGAGATCATCTATTTACCTGTATCATATGAAAAATATTTCATTTTCTTTTAGTGTTACTCCCCAATTTCTTTAAGTATTTTTTTCCTGTTCATCTTCTTTTATCTTATCCTCACCTTCCAGAAGCTTTCGATTTAGATATATCCACTCTATTCGATTTTTAAATGTTAATATAAATACTTACTTTTATATTTGTTTGCTTTTAAAACTGATTAAACAAAAAGCGAAAAAAATCACTAAAGTATCCACCTCATTAACCAACCTTCTGACTGACGGCCTGTATATTTTATTTGTTGGAAGTTATATGAATTACGATTTTATTCGAACGTATTCATGGCATAGAAAACAAATATAATATTTAGAAGAAAGAATGAAGATGAAGAAGAAACCTTCGAAACTATAGTTTCTATCAAATAAAATTATATACATAATATTTATATACCTAATTCACTGTAGAAAACTTCTTCAATACAGGTTAATGGATTGTTGTTCCCTTAGTTATTATTTTATAATATTTTTGGTAACAATTAGAAGGCCTTGGTGAACTTTTGTAGATATATTCAAAATGATATAACACTAATTGTAAATTAACGTTTTAATATTGTCTACCTAAAATACAGCTGACATTTAAAATGCTAATTTACAATTAGTGTTATATCATTTTTGAATATATCTACAAAAGTTCTCCAAAGTCTCCAAATTATTACTAAAAATATTATAAAATTATATATTTTTTTTTTTTTAATTTATTGTCACAGGGAAAAAAGCCCATTTAGACAGCACATCAGTAAAGTGTTAGTATGGTTAGTGAGAGAGCCGAGTTTTAGCCGGTAGAAATTTTATTTGTTAGCCAGGATCGAACGGGGGCACCCCGCTTAAACATCGTCATCAACTATGCTGAAGCGGGGCCAGCGCGTTAGCCAGCTCGGCCAACCCGGCTCCCCAAAATACAATTATATATTTTGAAAAAAAAATTCATTATTTTATTGAATTAAATGAATACAACTCTTTTATAAAGGTTTATCAGTGGCGTGCGGTCCATGGATGCTGTGGATGCCGCACATCCTTAAAATTTCAAACATTTAGAATATTTTCATAAATATAGAAAGTCGACTTCAAAATTTTTAGGAGGATCTTTAAATTTTCAAATTATTATCCGTTATTTCAAATATTTCTATAAAAACATTATTTGTTTTGAAAAGTCTATTGGTTCTGGAAATGAAATAAAATTGTTGCATAGTTTTAAGGGGGAATTAAAAATGAATGATTTTCTGAAAAGGGTGAAGATAGAAGACTTGAAGTCCCTTCCTGGTAGATATATCTTCCAGTTCAAGCATGTCAAAGACAAGTCCAGACGAGTTTTAGTCGAATAAAAATTGTTCTCGATATATTAAAATAGTAATGATGCAAAAAAGGAATAAATAAAGATGGGAATCTTTGGAAAAATCCATTTCTAAAAACTTTCAATATACCTATATAAGATAATGAACTATCGGAAATAAGTAAGAGTGCTATAGACAATTCATAGCTTGCTTATAGTAATTTAGGAGAAATTTAAGATTTTCTTATAGGACAGGCTGATTCATTATGGGAAATGGTCGATTTCTATCTCAAATTGGCTGATGTTAAAAATAGCCGAAAAGCCAAAAAAAAAAACTCAGGGGATCAAAACTCATTCCGCAATGATTTTCTAAAAACGAAAGAATTTCTTTAATTGGTAAAAGTACAGTTTTCTTTTCTAATACAATTCTTGTCAGGAATAGTTTCAATTTAAATTTTTCCTTATATAAAAACATACTCTACCTTTTCGATTAGATTTTGCGATTTTTTAGGTAAACTTTTTTATTCGATCCTTTTTAGTCACAATTAATTTGATTCGCTAATCAAGATGCTGTTCAACTATTTCAGGAAAACTCATCCTTTTCGATAGCGGTATTCATTTAAAATGTCTAATTTTCTAGAATGATGGACACTTTAAATGCAATCGCTTAGGTTTTTGCTTGTAAAAAATTCTTTTATTTATCTTTTTTGTTTTATTTTAGTCTTATTAAATTCACTTTGCATGAATTAAATAAGAAAAAAGTTTTTGACAGGGACCCGAGCGATTGAACTGTGAACAAGAAGAAAAAGCAGATGAAGATGAAGAGTTGTTGTTTCTCGAGCATTTTTCCGATATTGTGTCTACTAATGTTATTTAACGGAGCTGATGTTTTGTAATCGGTCACAGACTCCCGGGCATTCGCAAAACGAATTCAATTGCCGTTCGATTCTTCGTCACGCTTGTTTCTTTCCTGTTTGGATAATAATGATTTTTATATTGAATTGATGTACTTTTTTAATTTATTCTTTTCCCAAGAGGATCTCGTCTTCAATTATTCTTAATATTATTATTTGATGGATGTTACATAAGAAATAAAATGTTTCTTAAGTCTTTTTTTAATTAAATATGACAAATATGACAAATATTAGAATATATAGCCTTACGTAAATCTAAATGTTTTGTTTTTTGTTTTTATTGGACATTTAAAAACTTAGATGCAATTAAAAAATTATCTATTTTTTAATGCTTATACCTATTAACATTCATCTTTATATTTGCAACGAAATTTTCTCTGGAGAGAGACGGACTGGTAGAACTTTTAATTGAAAGTAATGGAAGGCGACCCAGGGGTAGTGAGGAAAGAAAAAATTAACACATATCCAAATAAGATATAATTTATTGGAATCCTACCTCCTTTCCTTTCAAACCGACGTTTCTGAGGATTCTTCCCTCCTTCTTCAGGGTTTCAAGGGGCCATTGAAGGAAACAAATAAAATTCTTCCTTCCTCTCTCCACAGCAGGGTTTAAAACTTTTTTCCTTAGCAGAGGCATAGAAAAACATTTTTTTCCGACTTTTTCTTAAAGAATTAATAAAAAGTAAAAAACATTGTTTTTCCATGATTCTGTTAAGAAACAAACACCGACTTCCTAGTGTTGAGTTCACTCAAAATTTTGATCATTGTGTTTAAAAATGTTTTCAATCTTAAGAAATATTATTTTTAATCATGATTTTTTTCTCGGATTTCAATAAAAATTTTCACCGGGAAACCTTTATCTAAAACCGCTTTTTATTTTTGTAAAATAATGTTTACGTTTCACAGAAAAAATTATTTAATTTTGAAATTTTAATTCTCTCTAGCTAATTAAATAGTCAGTGCTCCTAATTATAGATAATAAACTTTCTTTTAGTAAAGTAAAGAAAATTTTGTAATTTTTTTTAGAAACTTTTTAAAAATTTAAAATTTATAATACTAGGTATAGGTTTCATGTAAATAAAAGATCAGATGCTTGTTTAGCACGACTCTATATATATTTCGGGGGTGTAAGCCCATCTTCAGGAGTTCACAAAGGACACACATTTTCTTTACTTTATTTAAAATGTTTTATCAAGAACCCACACCATTCTCCCTTAAACAAAATTTCTTTTAGTAAATTAAAATATCAAAATGTTTTTTCATTAAAGTTTTTCAATATGTAGAATATCAAAACCCTCTAGAGGGGGATTTATCTAACTTCCCACATCAATTTGACCATCACTGCCTAACCCTTTGAGGTTAACAAATTTATATAATGACCTTTATTAAATTATTTAATTTAAAACAGAAAAGTTATAATGGCTGAAATGTCTAAAATCACGCGTTAAAAAATATTCCAATATTGTAGAGTGAATGGACATCATCCCTCTGATGAGGCGATCCTCTCGAAATGACAGACCAAAAGAATTATAAATGAGATAGAAATCGATCTTATTTTATCGATTTAATCTATATTGAGGTTTATAGTAACTTTTTAATATAAGAAAATAGCATTTTGATTAAGAATTTTGTAGTTTTGTTTTGTAGAAAGAAATTGTATGAAAAGATTCAATTTCTTCTCTCCGGGAGCGAATCAACTAGAAATGCCAAAAAGTTTTATTTTTTTTTTTCATTAGATATTTATTCAATTTTTTTGAAATTTCATATCTGTGTGTTATGTTCAATTATCTTTTATATCAAATAATTATTATTAGGAAATTCGTATTTTAAAGGGTAGTATATTTGAAGTCCAATTTGAAAAAACGCTAATAACTCCGAAAATTAAAAAAAAATATGAAATTAATAGATATTATAAAACAATTATTTATTAATAATTTAATTTAATTTTGAACGAAATCGATTAAGTACTTTTTGAGAAAATTGACAAAAACCCCGAAAACCGTCTATGAAAGGCCGTTTTAGAAACATTTTAAAATTCAGCTCCATGTCACAAGTCAATGTTGCGTTTCAGATGACTTTTTTAACTTTTTTCAAAAGCATCTTGTGCTTTCTAAAAACATCCTTTTTTAGACGGTTCAGATGGTTTTTGACCATTTACTCAAAGTCCTGAATCGATTTCGTTCAAAATAGAATTAAATTATTAATAATTAATTGTTTTATAATATATATTATTTTCATATTTAAAAAAAAAATTCACCGGAGATATTAGCGTTTATTCAAATTGGACTTTAAATAAACTACCCTTTAAAATGCAAATTTCTTAATAAAATTATTTGCTATAAAAGATAAAACACTATAAGACACTGAAATGAAATTTCAATACATTTGATTAAATATTTAATAAGGAAAAAAATAAAACTTTTTGGCATTTACAGTTGATTCGCTCCCGGTAAGAAGAAATTGAATCTTTTCATAAAATTTCATTTAAACTACAAAATTCTAAATCAAAATGCTATTTTCTTATATTAAAATGGTACTGCGATCCTCCAGAAAGATGAAATCTATAAAATAAGATGACTTTCTCATTTATAATTAATTCCTTTGGTCTGTCAAATCAAGAAGCAAGCGTCTCCCTTTGAGTGGATGTCAGAGGGAATCTCAAACATTATTTGTTACAAATTTACCATGTCTCCATTATTGGAATAACCTTTCAAGTTCATTTTTAATTTATTTAAATATAGGATTATACAATATAATAAATAATAAAATAAATTAATTTGAATATACGAATATATTATGTATTTAAATAATATTATTAATTGGAGGTAGACAAACCACTCATTAGTTACAGCTAGCGAGTGGCTTTTTCATAATAATTTATTCAGAATTTAGCAAAATAGTGATACTCGTTTCCTAGCTTGTAAGATATCTGTCTTCATGTGAGTCAAATTCATCGAAATATCTTGAGCCATTTGCGAATTAGGATAGAATAAACAGACTGGCAAATTTTCATTTTCATTTTTTGGTATTATACAAACTACATAGAAAATATCAGAAAATTAAAAAAAATCAAAAATTTTGTAATATTATTTTATATTTTTATTTGCAACGAAATTTTCTCTCTCGAGAGACGGGCTAGTAGAACTTTTAATTGAAAGTAATGGAAGGCAGGGGAATTAAGCCCTGGGAATTAAGAAAAAGAAAGAAAAAAAATTGTTTTTCTATGCTTCTGCTAAGGAAGAAAAAAGTTTTAAAACCTGCTGTGGAGAGAGGAAGGAAGCATTTTATTTGTTTCATTCATTGACCCATTGAAACCCTGAAGAATGAGGGAAGAATCCTCCGAAAGGTCGGTTTGAAAGGAAAGGAGGCAGGATTCCAATAAATTACACCTTATTTGGATATGTGTTAATTTTTTGTTTCCTCACCACCCCTGGGCTGCCTTCCTATTCAATTATTTTTTATATACATATTTTCATCCTCTTCTACTAAGAGGATTTTTAGTTTAATCTTAAGTATAACTTTTCTCAGTGTTTTCAAATTGATTTAATTTCAGACTGGCAAATTTTCATTTTCATCTTTTGGTATTATACAAACTACATAGAAAATATCAGAAAATTAAAAAAAATCAAAATTTTGTAATATTATTTTATATTTTTATTTGCAACGAAATTTTCTCTCTCGAGAGACGGGCTAGTAGAACTTTTAATTGAAAGTAATGGAAGGCACCCCTGGGAATTAAGAAAAAGAAAAAAAAATTGTTTTTCTATGCTTCTGCTAAGGAAGAAAAAGTTTTAAAACCTGCTGTGGAGAGAGGAAGGAAGCATTTTATTTGTTTCATTCATTGACCCATTGAAACCCTGAAGAATGAGGGAGGAATCCTCCGAAAAGTTTTTGTATTTCGAGTCGTATTTAAGTACAAACATTTTTGTCTGACTTTTTGAATGAGAATAGATTGAAATAGAAAGGAAGGAAGGAGTGATTTAAGTTTTTAATGTTTTGAGCCGCGGGGTTTGTCTGCAACTGCAAGGCACATCGGCGATGTCTCCCAAAGGAGACGAGAGGACTTTCTCTGGAGAGAAATCGATGAGCCATTTGCGGAGAAAAGAATCTCCAAAGGAAGTACGTGACCATTCGGAAACAAGATAATCAAGTCTGCAAGTGAGATGAGCTCACATATCTATAGAGAAATTCGCCATTTACCAGAAGATTCAATAATTGAATTAATTTAGTCGACATGCAGATATTTTCATTCAATACACACGCAGAATTCTTCTCTTCCCAGAAAAATAAAAGGCACAATCAAAATTACAATATAAAATTTTCAGTTAACTTGTTTTCTTATCTATAATATAGTTATAGTTAAGACAAATCTAAACAGATATTTGAAAAAAAATCAACTGGTGTGTTCACCACACGACTTTCACATTTTTATTTATTTGAAGTCATCGCGACACTACTAATTTACACCTCCTTCCTTTATTTCGTTTTTTTTTATTTTCTCAAAAACGGCTGTAACGATTTTTTTAAAATTAGTGTATTTATCAAGAGTCATGAGTTAATAGTTGTGTCAAATTTATAATCTATTGAATTAAAGGAAGGGGTTGTAAATTAGGAGTGTTGTAAAATAAATATTTTAATCGTTCATATCTCGTATTCGGAAAGTCGCAGAGCCTTGAAATTTGAAACTTAAGTTAGTTAGAGGCTACAAGAAGTATAACAAGATTTTGGCTAAAATAGAAAAACCAGAAGTTGATGTTTACGTACGTAAGAATTTAACCCCTCCCTGCGTTTCGCAACCATAAGTGTTAGAGATACGAAATTCGAAACTTAAGCTTGATATAGGCTAGAAGGAGTAGACCAAGACCGGAAGTGGACGTTTACATGAAAGATTTGTCGTTTTTTTATTTTCTCAAAAACGGCTCTAACGATTTTAAAAAATGTCCTAAATCCGTTTTCCAACTATTAAGGGCATCGATTCCTTCCACCTAGAAGTTACAAAATGAAATAAACTTTTTTCATCTCTGAGATACAAGCTCTCAAAGAGTCAAGACCCAGACGAATATAAATGTGAAAGTAAAAATGAAATACTCAAAATATCAAAACGACTAGAATTCTAAATTAAACGAAAAATTGTCTGATAATGTTATCGCACCTTTATTTCAAATTACTTAGCTCTGATCCATACCCTCCGGCCAAATAATAATAATAATAATAATAATAATTAGATAATTTATCTGAAATTGAAACCTAGCCTACTTTCCTCAATATATACATTTATATATAAAATCATGTTAAAGGTTAGCAACACTTCCCTAAAAAATTATGGATACTCCAGAACTTCAATTTCTACTGTTATATAGACAGACATAAAATGACCCGCTGTACTTACTCTCACGAGACAAGAAAGTCGAGTGGTCTGAAATAATATATTTAATTCTGCTTATCGTGTTTAGAAATTTCTGAAACTTGTTGAAAAATCATTTTTAAGTAAATTTTTTCTATCTATGTGTCTGAATTCCGATGCCCTTGATAATCCAAGGACAGAAAGTCGTAGAAAGTTCGAGGATCCAAAAAGTGTGAATTTCTAAAACGAATAATAATTAGATTTTATGCTTATTAGGAAATTTTATTTCTTTAAATGCAGAAAATAAGAAAAAATCGAATTATCACATGGATAGCTATGGAATCTTTGTAATGAGCTGTAATTTGTATTATATATGTTTTCGTTAATTAAAATAGACATATTTGGCGAATTACAACTTTCTAACTCAAACAGTTTGATGACAAAAATAGATAAATTGTAAAAATTTGCGGAAAACAGTCTTGAATAAGTTTTCACTTTTTCTTAAAATTAAGATTTGAAAACATTATTTAAAAAGTTCCAATTTAAAAAAGAAAAGTTGCAAGAACAATTTTGGTTTAAATTTAATTCAGGATTCGAAATCCTGTAAATTTATTACTCACATACCCAGATATTATTTTCAAGGAATGAAGACCAAATTTATTTAAAAAAAAAAATCACAATATAATGTAGATAAAATATATTAATATAAAAATATTTGAATACAAAAAATATTAAATAAAATTGTAAAATATATTTTATATTATAAATTGTAGAATTACATCATTTACTTATTGTTAATTACAAAGCGATGGGGCTTGTTGCTCCCCCCCCCCCGTCTCTGGCACACCTCTGGAATCTACCATAGAAATAATAATTATATATATATATATATATTGAATCAAAGATTCCATAGCTATCCATGGGATAATTCGATTTTTTTCTTATTTTCTGCATTTAAAGAAATAAAATTTCCTAATAAGCATAAAATCTAATTATTATTCGTTTTAGAAATTCACACTTTTTGGCTCCTCGAACTTTCTACGACTTTCTGTCCTTGGATTTTTTTTTTTTTTTTTTTTTAATGCAATCGAATGCAAGAAGGGGTGCACCAGTAAAGGTGTAGCCCCTATGGATCTCGAAAGACCCTTGCATTACCGAAGAGAAGGGAAAGTTGATTAAGTGAGAGGGTGTAGACGTAGGTGTCTATGCACCCTGGTTTTGAAGGTTTGAAGATCATAGGTGCTGGGAAAGATAGAGGCTGGGAGAGAGTTCCAGTTCCTTGAAGTCATGGGGATATATGTATTCGCGAATGAAGTGGTCCGGCACTTTTCCAATTTGACCGCAAAAGAGTGTTGGGAGTCGGCAAAACGTGTGCTGCGTGCAAAGTATGCTTTGGGGGGAATTATTGACTTTATCTCATCAGAGCACCTGCCGTGATAGTATCTATAGAAAAGGGAAAGGGCAGAGACATCTCTTCGATGAGCCAACGAGTCGAGGGAGTCGGTGAGGGTAGAATCGTCAATTAGCCTGACGGCTCGTTTCTGAATTGCATCAAGGGTAGCAAGAGAATATTTTGAGGCTCCTCTCCACAGATGAGAGCAGTATTCGAGATAGGGGCGGATTTGGGCCTTGTAGATGGTGAGAAGTTGTGGGGGTTTGTAAAATCGCTTGGACCTGAATAAGAAGCCAATCTTCCTTGCTGCAGATTTCGCCACAGAGGAGATGTGTTCATTCCAAGACAGGTCAGATGCGACAGAGACGCCCAACATGGATAGGCTGTTACACATTTTCAGGGTATTCGAATCGAAGTGAATATCAGGGAAATCTCTATTTTCGCGCCTAGAAATTAGACAACATTGAGTCTTATTTGAATTAAAGTTAACTAAATTTTGAGAGCCCCATTTATTCAGTTTGTCTCAGGTCGAGAGTAATTGAGGAGGCAATATTGATTCGATTATTCGGGAGAGAGGGTTTGCCGTGTAGAGTGCTATCGTCGGCGTAACAATGAGTGGGGTTTGCCGTTTGATCAATAAGGTCGTTTATATAAATAAGGAAGAGTGTGGAGGAGATTACAGAGCCTTGGGGAACACCAGAGTTTGTAGAGAACGATTCAGATGATGTTCCATCCACCACAACTTTTATACTTCGGTTTGTCAGAAAGCTTTCTATCCATTTGCGAAGTGTTGGTGTGAATCCAAAGGCTGGCAGTTTGGCAAGAAGATTTTTGTGCCAAACCTGGTCAAAAGCTTTGGAGATATCAAGGGCTACAGCGAGGGTTTCTTTTTCCGGCCTCCTAGAGTATTGATTGAAGGTGTGGGTGACAGGTTAAGATGTCGTGATTATCAGGGGCATCGGAATTCAGACACATAGATAGAAAAAATTTACTTAAAAATGATTTTTCAACAAGTTTCAGAAATTCCTAAACACGATAAGCAGAATTAAATATATTATTTCAGACCACTCGACTTTCTTGTCTCGTGAGAGTAAATACAGCGGATCATTTTATGTATGTCTAAATAACAGTAGAAAGTGAAGTTCTGGAGTATCCATAATTTTTTAGGGAAGTGTTACTAACCTTTAACATGATTTTATATGTAAATGTATATATATTGAGGAAAGTATGCTAGGTTTCAATTTCAGATAAATTATCTAATTATTATTATTATTATTATTATTATTTTGGCCGGAGGGTATGGATCTGAGCTCAGTAATTTGAAATAAGGGTGCTTTTCAAATTACTGAAGTCAACTAGTACTTGAGTTAATTTATAATGATGTTGGTGTTGATAACATAGAGGTATTGTCTTGGCCTGTCATCAAATTTCGGGCCCGGGGCCCAAAATCTGAGCCGGGCCCCTTATTATGGAATAAGTAAGTATGAGTTTTTTATGAAATGCAAAAAGTTGGTCACCCTACGCATTTTTTCTAACATACCACCTTAAAAAACATGTCACATCTGGGCCCGGGCCAGATAGTTTTAGAAATATAAGCTACTTTTATCTATCACAATTTATTTTATTTTATTAAAAAAAAACGATTACAAAGTCATTGCTTCCTATTACTAAATAAATCACGAATTAAAGTTTACTAGATCTCCAAAATCACGTTCCCAAACGGGTTTTTTCATGGCCTTGTCGAGTCATTAATTTGAATCGTATTTTATCATAGTTTTTGTTTGTTTTTGTTTTTTTATTGAAACAACCTCGAATCTTTGGAATAGTTATATAATTTGACTAGTGTTAAATTATATTTATATATATACATATAAGCAGAGATGTTGAGGGGGGGGGGGGTGGACTGCCCCGGGCCTGGCCTCTGAAAAAGTCCCGAGGAAGAATGGGGCACGCCAATTTTTTTTGATAATAATGCTAATTTTAATAAACTATCACATCAGATCAAAAACCATAGTGTCAGATTTAGCCCAGTAAAGATAATCTTATTAATAATGTAATTTTATAAGTCTTCGATTTACAATAAATCTATAACTATAAAATTTATATGTATGGTTAGATCAGCTTCGACAGATAATAATATTCTGCTCTACTTGGCACAACGCAAGCAAGTTGGTGCCAAAAATACTAAGAGCAGATAAATAAATAGATTTTAGTAGCCCAGAAACAATAAAGACTTATATTAGAGGAATTATGTACCTGAATCTAAAATAATATAATTGGATTGTAATTTGTGAATAAAAAATTAATAATAAACTAGATTCCGTCTCTTCAAACTGTACAGACCCCGGAAATTTGTCCCGAAAAAACTTCCCTCCTTGTCGGTCTGGATTGTATGATTTAAACCGATCTCCCTCTTTACATTATTGTTTTAGGTTTTATCAAGATTACTTAAATATTTTTAAATATTTTCCCCTAATAAAGACCTGAAAAAATTAAAAAATCGTTTTTATGCTGGTAAATGGTCTAATGAAACAAAATTATTAATCATACCTTCATAAGCCTTGTTTCCTTACGAAATATTTAATTAACAAATAACAAAAACTCCCCTTCGCGTTATAAAATGAACTAATTATTCTCTATCTCTTTTTGTCTTCTGCAATAAAGTAATTAGTAGCCTTTTTTATTTAGGTTAATTAGTAGCCTTAAAAGACCAAGAATCCTAGGCACATATATTATTTAAATGGATTTATGACTTCTCATCATCGAGTCGACTGGTCTGACACCACCACCAGCCTCCATCAATTCTAGCCCATGCCAACCCTTTAACTTCTCGAAAAGTTCCACATCCCTTATCTTTCATTATCTGAGGAAAACACTCCAATCTAGGACCCCGTTTCTCTTATCTTTTCAACTTCGCTCTCTAAAATATCCTTTAGCAATCCTCCGTGTCATAAAGAGAAATCGATGAGGTTGTTCACTGCTTGATGTAATAAACCATTTAATCTTTAAGATTCTTCTGTAGCACCCCATTTCGAAGACATCTAGTCTATTTCTTTCTGTCCCTCTAATCGTCCACGTTTCACATCCGTACATGACGATTCTCAGATACATATGTTTTCAACATCTTTATATTTTCTAAGCTGATAGAGGGAGTCATAATAATTTATATTTTGAATTAAACCTCATTTTAGCTTGAGCAATTCTAGAGATTTAATTTCTTTTGGTAACTTCCTTCTCACGTAATTTTACTTCTCAGATAGCAGATTCCTTAATTCTTCTTAGTTCTCTTTATTTCTTTTAAATTCTCTTTATTTGTTTACTCTCCTATCTCCTTTGTTCTTTCTTTGTACAAAATAAAACATTAGTCTTTCGCTTATTTATTTTATGTCATCTAGTAAAATTTGGTTGATTCCGTTCAAAGTAAGCTACAATTCATTTATTTTGTCTTCTAGAGCAGTGTTCCGCAAACATTTTTGTGTTCAAAGTACACCTACCAAATCAAAACATTTTAGAGGTACACCAAAGAGAAAAAAACAATGTTTATTTAATATTTTTTTATTATTAAAATCAATATAATATGAAAAGATGTTTAATGAGAAATTTGAGCCTGCTTAATTGAGAACAGGCGATCAAAATTTGGAGCAATCGTTGATAATGCTGATCGCATAACTCTCAGCTATGTCTAGGTGCATTATCTTCATAAAACTTGACATTTTCCCGAGGCATACCAACTAATGACCACGGTACACCAGTGTGCCGCGGCACACAATTTGCGGAACACTGTTCTAGATCAATATCATCAGCAAAACTAAGCATACTAATTTATAACTAATAATAATAAACAATATTCAATTATATTCTATTTCATTAACTGTAAAAAATTATATCTTTCAAGACCCGGTTTTTTCATAACTACTATTTTCGATTATTTGATCAAACGCCTAAAAATCCCTTAAGTCTTGTGGCCTCTTTCTTCTGGAATGCAAGAGAAAATCTTTACACTTTCTTATATCCTTAACGTTAAAAATTTGGAATTGGATTATTAAAAAAGTGGTTCTTCTCATCCTCTTCTTATTTTTCTCCCTAATTCTCAATAAGAAGAGAGAGAGAAATAGTATTTAAATCAGTTATGAGCCTTTCATTTCCATAATCAAACAGCTCCAAATGAACTTTCTTGACTTTGCTTTTAACCTGACTGGTAAGAATGGATTCCTATTCACATTTCTGATATTGCTGGCGACTTGCGCATTCCAATTCGCTCTTTTCTTTCTTTTTTATTAATTTTTTCTATTTTTTGTCTCGCTCTCAGAAGCATTGGCATTACTTGTAACATGCAAACTGGTTAAAATATAGCATTTCTAGAGAAAGAAATATTATTATCTGAGTCGGAAATCTTGGAATTTCAATCTTAAGTTCGTACCCTGGATTGGTTGCATGCTAGCTAATTAGTTTAAGTGCAGAAGCGGCACTAATTGAAGACTGAATCTATCTATAAACTTAATATCATGTAAGCTTTGAACATTTTCCAATTGAAAAATGAAATATAGTTTTTTTTTAATTTTCTTAAGTTATAGTGAGAGAATTTTTTGATTAACTTATTTCTGATAAATCCGTCTAAACAATTAAATATAATAGTAAGCTCATGAAAACTGTTAAAGTCTTGTGTACTGTTCATCAGAATAAGCACGAATATGTCAGAACAACAAGTTTTCTTGTGAATTTGTCAGATTTTTTTATTGAAGTCATTATACCAATGGATTCAACTGACAGATTTAAAGCCATAGTAAAAAGGAAATGAAAATTTCATTCTTTGGGTTAGAGTTAAAGGCAAATGTTGGCTTAGGAGTTCTTGAACTTGAAATTATTTATTTCTCTTATAACAAATATTGTTATAGTGGGAGTGGAGCACCGAGTGATGCTCGATAACTTTTTACCTCTAAATAGATTAAATTTCAAATTTCAAGACACTGCGACTTACCGAAGACGATATATGAATATTTAAAATATTTATTTTATGACACTCCTAATTTACACCCCTTCCTTTATTTCAATCGGATTAAAATCTATACACGACTAATAACTCATGACACTTGATAAGTACACCCATTTTTGGCGAAATCGTTAGTGCCGTTTTTGAAAAATAAAAAAAAACGAAAATTTTTTAACTTAAATGTCAACTTCCGGTGTTCCGATTTCAAGCAAAAGTTTGTTGTATTCCTTCTAGCTTATATTGAGCTTAAGTTTCGAATTTCGTAGCTTCGTAGCTCTGAGATTTATGGTTGCCAAACGCAGGGGGCTACATTCTTACGTACGTAAACATCAACTTCTATTTTAGCCAAAATCTTGTGGTACTTCTTGTAGCCTCTAGATAGCTTAAATTTCGAATTTTAAGGCTCTGCGACTTACTGAAGACGAGATATGAACGATTAAAATATTTATTTTACAACACTTCTAATTCACAACCCCTTCCTTTAATTCAATCAGATTAAAAAATTTGACACAACTATTATATTAACTCATGAATCTTGATAAATACACTAATTTTTAGCGAAATCGTTAGAGCAGCTTTTGAGAAACCGATTGTATATATTGTAACCTGCCCAAACCTAGTCTTCGACTTACTGACACTCCAATAGCTCACGAAGTGTGCTATTGAAAGTCTCGATCAGTCCGGCCAAGTTTGGTGGTTGTCTATCCGCCCTATTTAAGATGTTTAATATATCAGTAACCGTGGGGGTGTGCGCTTACACTATATGCGGATAGGGTTACTGATAAGGCTATCGAATAAATTCGATAGATATAGTAGAATTTCGCTTGTTGATCAAGATTAATAGACGACCTTGGAGCCCCCCGTGAATATTTGTGGTGATTATGAGATAGGAGAGTTGGATGGGTTTTATTCAGTAATAAAACACGATTTATTAAGACTTTAGATGACTGATTTTAGCAGTATTCAAGATTTTAATGATAAATGTTTGATTCAGCACCGAATAATTCGATATAATCAACAATACAACAATTTTATAAAAACAAACAAAATTCAATTATTCTTGTATAAACAGATTGTTTATAAACTTATGATCTATCTGTAACAATACTCTTATAAAATCGTAATCTTACTTATAAACAGATCGTTTATAAGTTATAGTTATTTCGTAACAATATTCAACAATATCAATTATAATTTCTATTTATAGAAGTTTCAAATATAAAAGACGTATTTATCACAGTATCAATTTAAATACTATTTATAGAAAATCCTTTTATAAGGTGTATTTGTCAAATTATCAGTTTATTGTTATTATGGCTATTTATAGAAGATTTTATAGATATTTGTTTGATTTATTTTTAGATAATTTTACGATTTATTTATAGATGATCTATTTATAGATTCTATTTATAGGTAATCTATTTTAAGCTTCTATTTATAGAATAAGGCTATTAATAATTGTTTAATTATATAAATTTAACATATTTTATTATAATCCAAATTTTATTGGTTGTTATATAATTCCCCAAGATGGGAATCTAATTATAGCAACAATCTATTTTTATCATATGAATTCTATTTATAGATTTTTATTTTAATTGTTGTAATTAAAATTTTCATTGTTGAAAATTAAAATTCTATTGTTGTAAATTCTATTTATAACTTTTCTAATTGTTGTAAATTCTATTTATAAATTTTAATTAAAAATAGATTTATAAATATGGAGGGATATTGTTCTCCTTTGAGATTAAAATTTTATTTTGAATTTTTAAAAATTCTATTTATAGATATTCTATTAATAGTTTTATTTATTTATAACTTTTATTATTAATAGCCTTCTATAAATAAACTATTATTCTATTTTTATATTTTTAAATTTTTTTTTTTAGAATTTAAAATTTATTTTTAAATTATATTGTTATAAACTCTCTATAAATATCTTTGATTTATTTTCAAATTATTTTTAAAATTAATTTTCTTTGAATAATTGGTTTTCTATAAATAGCCTTAATAGACTTTTGAATTTTAACTTTGATTTTTTAATAATCGTTTTAATAAGTTTTATTTAAACTTTACTTTAAAATTGATTTATTAATAGAATATTCTATTGTTTATAGTTCAGTTACCATTATTCTTTGGTTTTAAAATAATTTCATATTAAATTCCATTATTGACAATATCAATATTGTTATAATTATATTGTTGATTAATTAATCAGTTATTTTATTTATTATTAAATAATTCATGCAGGTACCTGTCTTAATTTTTATATAGGCCTTGTTTAATTGTTATTATTATCAGTTAATTATTTTGTTTATATTCAAATCATATTAATTCTTAGTCTAAGCTCTTAATTCAATTTTCATTCTTTTAAAATATTTTTATGCAATGTTTCTTTTCAAAACAAACAATTTAAATTTTCTATTTTCTAATTACAATTCATTTTACAGGTTAGTATTTTATTTAATTGCTTCAACAATCCTTTTTTATATTTCCTTTGACGTTTAATCATATGTTTAAATAAAATTTCAATTATTTATTATTCTATTTATTTATATCAACTATTAAAATAACTCGAGATTACATTTATACTTTCAATTCAAATTAATAATTTCAAAACAAAAAAACAAAACATTTCCTTAATCTTCAAATAGGCTTGATTTATTAAATTTCCTTTTAATTTTAATAATTTTCTCCTTATCTAACTCGCTTTGTTTACTTTTTAAAACTCTTTATTTATTACTTTAATTTTTTTTGATTTATATTCAATTTTATATTTCTTTCCAATTTCTTCGAACCCCGTCCAAACAAAACAAAGTGTGTTTGAAGCGGATGGCGTCAGGTGTTTCCTAGAACGAACTGGCGTCCCTTGACCATTCAATTTGATCGTCTTCTGTTTCAGCCCCTTTGAGATACTCTGTATTTTTTTATCCCTTCTCATGGACCACGAAAAATTTAAATCTCCTCCCTTTTATTTATTTTTTTCTTTTAATTTCTACTTTAGCTACGTGGCAACAGAGCCCCGGCTTCTACAGATGAAACAAACTTACAGACAAGTCAGGTGACACGGTTCAAGTCCGTCTATAATTCCCGACGTCCGTTGGCTCACACATTAATATTTTTAATTTTATTTATTCTTAATCAATTTATTAATTAACTTAACCGCCTTCATTGAAGAATTCTAGGAAATGCCCTATTACTAATAAACTTATTTAATTTTTAAATCATTTACTATTTTATGGTTACTTTTGTTAAATTTTCACTTTAAATAATTGTTAATTATTATTCTAAACATATGATCCGTCTAATTATTTCAATATTTTACTATTACATATTACTATTAACTTAAATTTCAATTAATTTTTAATCATTATCTTAACTAAATGTTTCGATTATTTTTTACTTTAATTTTTAATTAATTATTTTATGATTACAGTTAACATTATTGCAGAAATATTAAAAGAGCTTAGGACTAAATAGCGTTTATCGGCACTTGGACTCACTGAACAGCCGGTCAATAATTCTTATTACATAAGAATTATAACTAACATTCACACATATTAAAAACTAAATAGTTAGTGTATTTTAGTTATTGTAAAGTGTTTCGTTTTGTACTTATCAAGATACAAGGTGTGAACAAGCCGCTTGGTTCGGGTCTATTCAGGAAAACGTGCAGTCTTATCCGGGCTTGGCGTCGTTCCCTTAATTCGGTTATTTGCGTAGATTTTTGCAAATCGTTCACTGAACACTGTACTATGGGCTTGATGAACACTTTTGTAGTTGTTATACTATGAAAACTTTAGTATAAATCACGATTACGTTGGATTATTAAAAGTATAACAGGTGTTTCTACTAAACTCGCTGTCCGTGACCTTGGCCTCCATCCAAGTGACCCACTCACGCTCAACCGATTTCCGGTCACAGATTCCTTTTTCATTCACTCTGATGGCAGCACTAATCAAAGACTGATCACTCAGTGTCACCTATCTCCCATAATTTGAATTATATTCAAATTTGAATATTTAACCATCATTCGAATCAAGAATACCGCTATTGCTCTTATAAATAATTAATTAAAATACTAATTTTGATGACTAATTAATTAATAAAAAAATGAAAAAATTGGGCATGCAACATATCCCCCGGAAGTTTGGATGAAACAACACCGTTATTTCAGTCGAACTTCCCTATCTACCTTCAACCAATTTTTTTTCTTTTTTTTTGTTTGGGTAGTTGGGTGTTGTCAGATGGATGTAGGATAATGTATGCAACTCAATGATTTTCAATTTCAAAACAAAATAACACCAACATCTCATTCAACTTGATTGGCTTCTTGCCCAATACAAGTTGTTGATTCAGATTCTTTCTTCTGAAATGTTCGAACCGTCTTGGTTCCTAAATACTAAATTTCCTTAACCTAACTATCCTATTTCTAAACTAAACTAATGCCTAAAACTAAACTTAATCCTACCTAACTATATTTTCTAACTAACTAAAACACTTACTATCTAACTTATTACCTCAGGGCTACTTATTTGAGTAGTCCCTGGGTTTCTAACTTACACTAATTTCTTATTGACTATATAAACTAAACGAAAACTAAACTAAACCTATTTAACTAACCTAAATACCTAACTAATCCTAATTACTAATCTAAACCTAAATAACTAAACTAAATCTAAATACCTAAGTCACTGTCTGTCTGGTCCGTCGTCTATCGTTGGTCAAAAAAATTGTTCTATTAGGGACATAACTTTAATTAAGGTCGTTGTCAAAAAAATTATCCTAGTCCTCTAAAAGGGGTGGAATTATTAATTGGCTCGTTTTGGAGGGTCAAGTGAAATCTCAGCCTGTTTCTTACTCGGTTTCTAAAAGAAACCTAGACCCTCAACTGTTAACGGCTAGGCGGATTATAAGTTTTTAACTGTCTGATATTATATGTCCCTAATACTTCTTGTCGTATGCCTCTAATACTACAGGCCTTGTTTCCTACTCCTTCTATAACCCTGCCAAGTCCTCTACCAAACAACAAGAATCCTAGGCCCCCTCTTCCCGGCCTCAGAGCTTCTTGTTCTTTGTATGGGACTTTGTCCTCGTTCTTGTATTTGGACTTCATTTTGAATTTGTTGCGGCCTTGATATTTTCGTTTCATCCTTCTGGCCCTCTCTACCACTAGGGTATCGAGAGTCAATTCAGGATTCGTATTTAATTCTTGAAACTTGGGTTGAGTCGGTTTCGGTTTGGGTTGACCGTTGTGTAGCCTGTAAGGGGTCATTCCCTTTCCCGCATGCAAATTGATATTAAACAGGTATACCATCAAATTGCTACTTTTATCACAGGAATTGTGTTGACCATAACTGAAGGGAGGAAGCAAACCAGATAACTCTTTCATTATTCTCTCCACCGGATTGAGTTGTGAGTTTCTTATGGACGTTAGCCTACTCAGTATTCTGAGATCAGCTAACGTTCTTTTCTCGAGAGCACTAGAGAATCGCTCCCCTCTGTCAGTCAACACTCTTTCTGGTTTCTGTTCAGATTGTTGTTCAACTTGGGTGGCATCTACTGATTGTTTTGGTTGGTTGATAGACTCATCAGATAATTCAGGTTTACTGTCTGTTTCTTTTTCTGTTTGTATAGTAGGTAGTGTAAGTATTTCATCCCTGGTAGAAAATTCTTTTTCAGCTATAATAAAAGTATTGACACTTTCAACAATGCTTTTTAGATTGTAATGTGAACCAGAAATGGAGGTACTTTGGCGCAGGCCTGTCCTTGACATCATTCTATCGGTATCTGCTGGAACTGCGTTCCTTATATTCTGCGCCGATTTCTTTGATTGTCAGTCGCCTTCGCCCCTTCTCTGTCGAACTTCGGTAGGTTCTGGTTGGCTGGCTGCATCCCTAAAGTTCCGATTGTTACGGTTGGACTGGGGTGCAGGCCGGCCTCCCCTCGTAAAATGATAGTTGTTAATGTTGCGCGTATCGTCGTAGCGGATATTAAAGCGCACTCTCTCGATTGGGCGCAGTTGGTCCGCCTGTCTGGAGTACCGGTATGACTGCTTCCTTCGTATTGGGGGTTGCCGAGAGGACCATTCCCTCCGCTGGAAAGTGCTCTTTTAAAGCTCGGACAATATTTTGCTCGGACTTGTCACCCGAGTCAAAATATGTCGACCACCTTAACCAGCGT